>JAMRYI010000644.1:0-94191 GCA_029231635.1 Ditylenchus weischeri | reverse complement strand
AACATCAATCGTCATGAAGAACATCAATCTAGTTCAGAACATCAATCGTCATGACGTCCCAAGGGTGGTCAAAATAAAGCTCGCCAAAAATTAACTCCCGTTCGAGCCCCGCTTTCAGATGGTTCAAAACTCGACGACAGTATAGTTATTCCAATCGTGTATCTAATTTTTGTAAAAGTTGATCTTTAGGACTGATGATGGAGTGAGATTCCATAGCGCCGTGGATAATCTGAAGCGCCTCACTTAATTTTTTTCTTTACATTGGTCTGTTTCCGCCATTATGATCGGTGAGGGGGAGCTCAAAAACGATTGGCCAAGTCCGCCTCACTTTGATCTTGTAATCAGATGACGTCAATACTGCGAGCACGTGTGGCTCCGAAGTTCTGATCAGTTGCTCGAGAAGTCATTTATCGATGAGGAGGCTCAAGAGGCTTTTATTCACGGCTCGACCACCTTTACGAATGGTTATTTTACCCCCTTTGCCATGTGTAAATTTCTGTGTCGCCTTAGATGAGATGCGTCGCCTCGATATGTTTGCAAAGAAGGCTCTGAATCTCTATACCGGAATCAGCGATCTGCTCATTGGCAGGGCTTGAACTGAAGACAGCCGAATAATCTCTTTGAACTTAACATGTTTCGTCAAAAGTTCTAACGCCTGGTTTCGCTTTTTCTTTTACTTCGATAAAGTTTTGTTTTGATTTGTGTAGTCCTCTGCAATATTTTTTGTCGTTTTTTGAAAAAGGTTGCTACTGGAAGTTGGTAATTAATAAATTATGATGATTAATTATGATGGTTTGCTCATTTCTCAGAAATTAATACTTTTAATTCTGTAAATGTTTTTGAGTTCACGGAATAAATGTTTTTGCAAAATATTTATATTTATGGCCACATTTTTAATATTTTGCCCACATAATCTTATCTCCAACCTTGGATACATATTACACAGTTGAATTAGTGAATATTCCGTTCACTTCGTTATGCCGTAAAAGCTCTAATTATAGCGCATGGTCAAATTCTCTTAACCGATCTTACTCTTGACATTTTAGCCTATTTTTTTTTAACTGGCCACATTCAACTGGCCACACAATCAACTGGCCACATTCAACTGGCCACAATTTTAACTGGCCACTCAACTGGCCACACTATCAAGTAACAACTCTAATTTATTCATAACAAACAAAATAACGCAAGTAAATGAAAAACATAAATTTGATAACACAATAACGATTGAATTTTCAGAAGAGACTAATATCGTTCGGATTCACTAAGCTCTGAACGGGACACGGACGTTTGACCGCCGGGATGTTTGACCGCCGGGGCCGTTTGACCGCCAGCCGTTTGACCACCGGCCGTTTGACCGCCGGGCCGTTTCACCGCCGCCATAAATAAATACATAATTTGAATTTGTTTTATTAATTTTCTGTTCTGCCACGCCTTATTTTTAAACGTGTGACAATAACTTGGTACTTAAACTTTAAGTTTAGTCATAATCGTTTATTCTTTTGAAGCATAATTGTTTATTTTTGTCTTGTTCCTTTTTTGACGATATTGTGTTGTTATCTTGCTGTACATTATTACAATTCTTCTTTTAGCGATAGGATGGATGATAGAAACTTGTCGTAGAATGGTCGATGAACTTGGTGCTACTCAGACGAAAGCTGATGAAGATAAACAACGTCGAACTTCCAGCGGAACAACTACCTGTCGTGAATGGACCTCCTCAAGCTATTATATCGGTAAATATTTTTAAACTGTTGGTGTTATTGTATTTGTGTTAATGTTAAGGTCAGATCAAAGATGGACAAAGAAAAGATAACGCATAGTGGATTCATCTTTTGGAAGGATAAGAACAGCAAGGATGAGCAAAGAACGTTCTGGGTGTGCATGAATAAATCTGATGGCTGCAAAAGCGAATGCACTGAAATTGCAACTGGTCGTATCGTTATGAAATTGGCGCTCACAATCATGATGTCGATCCTACAGCTGTGCCAGTATCACAATTCAACAACAATCTGAAGAGGAGGGCGATTGATACAATGGAGGTACGCTTAATTATTATAACCCATGTTTACAATTTTGATTTTAGGATCCAGCGCAAATCTTCAACGAAGTTCTTCCACAATCGCAAGCGGTTCAGGCGAAGGTTACGAAAAGCGCGTCACGGAAAATTGTTCAGCGAAGTCGTATTCGTCAAGCGAACGGACCAGCAATTCCAGGAGCGGTCAATCTCGAAATCCCAGAAATCTACCAGCGTTATGACAACGGGCTGTTTCTTTTGGGCGATTCTGGTGATGAAAATAGGTCTGTATCTTAGTTGCGTTTTGTAACTGGATGTTTTATAGGATTTTGCTTTTTGGCCGTGAGAACCATCGGAATTGGGCTGATCAGATGAAAGTTGTATTTGCAGACGGGACGTTTTCGATTACTCCAGTGCCGTTTAAACAGGTATATCATTTGTCTGCTCGGTTAATTGCGAATATTGTTATAGGTCTACGTAATTTTGGCTGAACGCGGTGGCTTCGTCTTCACGATACTCTACGCGCTTCTGCTAAACAAACGGGAAGAAACCTACACGAAGATGTTGAATATGATCAAAGACATGGCCTGCATTCCTGCCAACAAGCTTTTCTGTCGATTTTGAATAGCCGCAATCAACGCAATTAGAATTGTATTTCCTGCGTCGCAAGTCTGGGGCCTTGTTCCATCTAGTGCAGAACATGAAGAAAGAACTTGGAAGACAAAATTTGCGCGGACTTTACGATAGTGATCCAGACTTTGCTATTTTATGTCGTATGTTACACAAATTAATGGTTGCTTCATTTTCTGTTATTTAGGTATGATCTCAGCACTGGCTTTCGTTCCTCCTGATGGTGTACGCGAAGCTGCAAACGAATTATGGGAATTTTTACCAGCAAATTGGGCAGGTCAGGACGTAACAAATCTCGATCAAGTCATGGAATACTTTGTGAAAAATTACATCGGTAGGATTTTAATTCAGAATCGTTATTAATGAATACATGGTATATTTACAGGTCAGGAAGTAATGCGAGGTCGACGTCTCGTATACAAAGATCCGCTCCTCGATAATGTTTTGTGGACAGTTTATCAAAGAACACTGGATGGGCGCACCCGAACGAACAACTATGCAGAAGCCGCTAACCGAAGGATTCAGTCAGAATTAGGCGTTAGTCATCCTAGCTTTTGGCATTTCATCGACTGCTTGAAGGGAATACAGAAGGGACGTGATCAGCTTTGGGCGAAATGGTTGCAAGGTGATCGACCAAAGAACAAGCGGACACCGTACATCAAGGTAGATGCAAACATCCTAGCTGTGGCGCAAGACTATGCAAACAGGACAGTGATTGAGTACCTTCAAGGAATCGCATTGAACTTTACGATGGGCGAATAGGAAGTGTCAAGTTACTTATAAAATGTTACTTTTGTTTTGTTGTTATGTTTTATTGAAAAATAAATGTATGATTAAGTGGAATGATTACTATTAAGGTAACGTACATAAAAGAAAATCTGTGTAGTAAGTGAAACAGCCGAGCGGGAAACAAAAAATAGGAAAATAAATTTAATTATGTATTTATTTATGGCGGCGGTGAAACGGCCCGGCGGTCAAACGGCCGGCGGTCAAACGGCTGGCGGTCAAACGTCACGTACCCCTCTGAACGGCAATTTCTTCCTCTTCGTTTTCCTCCATCAACTGCCCAGCATCGTCACCAATTGGTTCTTCTTCCTCGGACGTTTGCATCAACCCAACCTCAACTTTTCCACTTTTCAGCCATACTCACCCCATTCACCCCAAGCATTACCTTAAGCTTAGGTTTAGGCTTAGGCTTTAGGCTTAAGCTTCCCCAAGCTTTAACAATTGCCAACACTGAGATAACAAGATTCAGTCATACTTACCCCATTGACCCCAACTTTTCCAGCATACTTTAAAATTGCTTTTTGGTGCTGTTCTGGTGAAATTATTACTTAAAAATAATTTTCAGACGCTTTCAAAAAACTTGATTTGATGGGGGGGTATATGACAGTAGGTCAGATTTTTTGGGGGGGGTGTATATGACAGTAGCGTCAATAATTCATTAACGTGTAAATGGGAAGTCCAAAAAATAAAATCGCCTGCACACCGCTAAATCAACTGCGTTGCTTCGAATAACATCTCGATTTAAAATGAGAAATAACAGTTGAATGTGGCCAGTTGGGAATAAATTAGAGTTGTTAGTTGATAGTGTGGCCAGTTGAGTGTGGCCAGTTAAAATTGTGGCCAGTTGAATGTGGCCAGTTGATAGTCGTTCTATTTTTTCTGTCAAAATTTATATGAGGTTAAAAACAATAGTCACCAATCGGCCATAATTAGAGTGCTATACCTGGGTATCTAATTTCAACAAATATATCTTTTGATCAAATATAATATATCTTTTGATCAATTTAAGCATAGAAAATGGTTTTGTTAGCTGATGATATTCTATGTGAAGTGATGAGCTTTTTGTCCCGACACGAGGTTACCGGCATGGCATCGCTGAACTCAAAAATGCAGAGGATTGCTCGTTTTCATGTCAAAACAATGCATGTCCTCTCCGAACTACTCATCCAACCCTGCAATGAAGAATATGGCAGTGTAAGCCTAAGTCTTGACAATTTTTTGTTTGCAGCTAAGTAACTTGATTTAGGTTCAAGCAGAACAACTATGTATCCATGGCACTATTCTAGATTCTACCTGTCAAGTGCCCAACTATATTCTATTTAAACAAGTCACCATTTGTTGTGGAGTTACCCTGGTCCATCAATCCACATGGTCCTTCCTGCACCGCAACTTACCTGCTTTTGATGGGTGTATTCTGGCATTTGGCAGGATCTGTGACGCTCTTCGCAGTCTATTTGACAAAGTTTTTGGATTATTTGCAAAATGCTCTTGTATTTGCCTTCCATATACCTGTAGAGGTCCAGCCTGGGATAGGTAATTTTTGTAATTTATTGAAATTCTGTTATTATTTGGTTGTTGAGTGTAAATTTGACTTTTCCTGCAACATTTGTTTTGACATAGTGTCATATATGAAAATATTTCTGAAGAAAGGCTATACTTCGGTAGGGTCCATTTTTTTCAACTTCTATCAACACTATGTGGCTTACATTAGGTATAAAGCACAAAAACAATCACAAAGATCATTTACTAATGTTTTTGGCAAAAACTATAATACCCAAGCGCAGGTAGGCGAATCTTACGCTATGGTAAGAAAACTCGTGGAAAATATACTACTTCACAAATCAGGCAATCTGAGACAGACAAGACGTGAATTATCACATGATATGAAACTTCTGGTGAAAAAACAACAAAATAGAAAAATACATCAACCTTAATTTTAAAAAGTGAAAGTTAAAAAGGAAAGTATAAATTAAAATTGAAAGTTAAAAACTGTAAGTCGACAGTTATAGCATTTATAGAGATTTTATTTCTTTCAAATGTGATATTTTTAATAGAAAATTTTAAATTTTCAGATACCGTATTTCTTCTAATTGCCGCACATGTGCGCTTATTTTTCAATCACCCGAAAATCGGAAATTTTCAAATTAGATCTAGAGATTTTCGGGTGCTTAACCAAGATCTGAAAAGTGGAATCGGTAGAGCTCGTGGGAGTTAAGAAAATGCATCAATCAGCTTAGCAAAATATTCACTTTGCTCTGAGATATAAGTCTTTAAAGTTAGGGGTGTGCGGTAATTAGAGACTGTGCGGCAATTAGAAGAAATACTGTAATTAAAAATATGTCCTAGATTTAACCAGCCAACCGAAGAAAAATTAAAATATTATTATTTAGAGAGTTGCTTGGTCACGAATGTTGGAATGCTGATCAATTTTACCAACACGAGGCCGTCTTAAATTGCGACCACTTGGATATTGCATTTACTCATGGAGATAAACTCAGCCAATGGATCATATTTGGAGGACGCATGAACCGACCTAGACGGCTTACCTATAGGCGCTATCCATTGAGTATTGTGTACCCTATTTTAAAATCTGTGGTGGACGTTAGTACTTTTTTATTGTTTATCGTTTTTTGCATCATTTTTATCTCTTTAGTGGTGTGAACAAAACCAGATGGACATTAACTTTACCATGCACCAACATCCAACTCCAAAACAAGTGTCTCGTCTTCGCTACGATATCATCAAAAGACCAAGGAAAGAGTGGGAACTAGGAATTGAGAATGTTGGTCCAGGCTGCCCAAAGAACTGCTTCCAAGGGGTTTTGCGCCGTCTCTTCGCGTATAACCCTAACCATGATTTCAGACATCACTATGAAATTGTCAATTTTAAGCATGAAATTTGTATGTTTGTAAATGCTGAACAATAAAGAAACCGATAGACTTTTGAATCAAAAAGCTGAATCGCAACAGAAAAAAAGAATAACAAAATATAACCAATTGACTCCAGGATGACCAGCCACTCCCAACAGATGATTTTTTTCGTACCTTCCATGGATAAGGCAGTTCAGAGTTTCCGTACCATTTGTTTCTTTCCATCCTTGTGTCATAAACATGTTTTTTTTAGCAAAAATCGAGAAACAAAGCATCGAAATGGCTCTTGCTCCGGGTAACCTATAACTGCAACACATGAAAATTACCATATTTAATTTGATTCAGATTATGTGCCCGTGTATCTCAGTTTGACGGAGGCGGAGAGGATGGTCGAGTGGGAATTGGCGACGGATGAGATCGCGAACAAAATGGTGGTGGACATGCGCTTGCCACAGCTGCATTGCGTATACGCACTGATCGACCTCAATGTTCGAGACCGTGGGAACACATTCGACATATTCCTCGACAGCATATATTATATCGGAAAAGGTCTACTCGGACGCCCATTGTCTCATCTGTGTGAAGTGCAAAGCATTCGTAATTATTTTTCAAAACTTTATTTGAGTGAGATCAATCATCATAACTTTACAGCTCCTACCGCAGTTCTTATGCCTAAGCAGGACAAGATCAGAGACCTGGATCGCCAAAACCGGTTCCATGCGTTCGTTATTCAGCAAGACCTATATGAAGGACAGGCGCTGGGTTACGAAAGATGCCTCATTGAATTCATTGGGTGGTCCCGTAAGTTTTTAGATGATTGTCACAAAGGTTTAAACACTTACAAAATTGAATTTAGAGAACAACGGCCGACTCACGAATCGCGACCGCGGACAAGAATTTTTCGGCGGACTACACATATTGCCAGGTATTGAAAATCACTCAAAAGCCATGTTCGGAGCTTTTTTACTGCACGCTATTGGCTATCCGAAGACTCAGGAGGCTGGTCGAATTATCTTAGCGCCAACTGTCATGCTGTAAGCTTTTGAATTTGCTGTTGAATGTTGAAGTTGCTGTTGGATGTTGAATTTGAAAAACTGTTGAATTTGTAGCTGCATACGCTTTTTCTCTTTTTCTTTTTCTGAGCTGGAAATTAAGTTTCGAGCCAATCCATAACTTGCATAAATGCAACATAAAGGAGAAAAAGTGTATGCTCGCTCCAAGTCTACTATTATGATTATTGCGTACGTTTCAGGTCCGAGTATGGAGAGCTTACCTTGCGGACATGTTTTCCTGAGGGAACGTCTGGCCTTGGTTTCCCGCTGTGCCTAAACTTGTGAGTGTTAGGTTAGATTGATGTATGCAATACTTTTTATGAGCACCTAACTACTGTGAGCACCTCTCATAAAGAAGTGCATGTTTCACCCTAATATTTAATATTAATATTTGACTGCTCCTAAACTTACAAAAATATGACTTTGCAAAGACTCAACGCTCAAGTAAGCACATTTAGCCAAACCAACTTCTGCCCAACTATACAACCACCAAACTTTATTGAACCAAACTCATAACAATTGAAACCAACAACAACAGTTAAATTCATCAAACATTTCCTTCATTTCAAATTTCGCAAAGTCGAATCCGCTGAGCCGAACCTTTATCGAGCATGCGTTGGTCACTCCCAAGCAAATGAAGAAGCTCAACGAGTTAGTAAACCCGATGAAGTATGGGACACAGTGAAGTTCTATTCCACACGCGTTCGCTAGCGCGCGGCCATAAGACCCGGTGAAGTATGGGACACAGTGAAGTTCTATTCCACACGCTTTCGCTAGCGCGCGGCCTATGGATCCGGTTAAGTATCTTATAAGAATTACCTGGGGATCTAAGAATTTGAGAACATGCCGCTGAAGTGCTTGCACCACCTCGGACACCAGTACATAATGACTTGAAATTTCAATCAGGCGATTTAGTGGAGGGCTAGATTTGATTATTCTGGCGGTGATCTACAATTGTCAGAGTTCAAAAAAAGGTCTTGAAAGCCCTAATCAATTTAATAATTTTACACAAAATAAGCTTCCTTTTGCAAAAACATTTACCGTATTTCTTCTAATTGCAGCACAGTCTCTAATTACCGCACACCCTAACTTTAAAGATTTATATCTCAGAGCAAAGTGAATATTTTGCTAAGCTGATTGATGCATTTTCTTAACTCCCACGAGCTCTACCGATTCCACTTTTCAGATCTTGGTTAAGCACCCGAAAATCTCTAGATCTAATTTGAAAATTTCCGATTTTCGGGTGATTGAAAAATAAGCGCACATGTGCGGCAATTAGAATAAATACGGTATTCCGTGAACTCAAAAACATTTACAGAATTAAAAGTATTAATTTCTGAGAAATGATCAAACCATCATAATTAATCATCATAATTTATTAATTACCAACTTCCAGTAGCAACCTTTTTCAAAAAACGACAAAAAATATTACAGAGGACTACACAAATCAAAACAAAACTTTATCGAAGTAAAAGAAAAAGCGAAACCAGGCGTTAGAACTTTTTTGACGAAACATGTTAAGTTCAAAAGAGATTATTCGGCTGTCTTCAGTTCCAAGCCCTGCCAATGAGCAGATCGCTGATTCCGGTATAGAGATTCAGAGCCTTCTTTGCAAACATATCGAGGCGACGCATCTCATCTAAAGCGACACAGAAATTTTACACATGGCAAAGGGGGTAAAAACTAACCATTCGTAAAGGTGGTCGGGCCGTGAATAAAAGCCTCTTGAGCCTCCTCATCGATAAATGACTTCTCGAGCAACTGATCAGAACTTCGGGCGCCACACGTGCTCGCAGTATTGACGTCATCTGGTTACAAGATCATTAGGTGAGGCGGAGTTGGCCAATCGTTTTTTGGCCAACTCCCCCCTCACCGATCATAATAGCGGAAACAGACCAATGTAAAGAAAAAAATTACGTGAGCGCTTCAGATTATCCACGGCGCTATGGAATCTCACTCCATCATCAGTCCCTAAAGATCAACTTTTACAAAAATTAGATACACGATTGGAATAACTATACTGTCGTCCGAGTTTTGAACCATCTGAGAAAGCGGGGCGATCCGTCGGACGCTTGGTTTCGAGGTGAATAGGACCAGCGGAAGTGGTCGGATTTAACGGAAGAGCACCAATATCCACAATTAGGCTTGTCAACGGGACGGGAATCCCACGGGAATCCCGCAATCCCGATCCCGAAAATTTTGAAAATCCCGATCCCGAATCCCGCCGGAACCCATGATTAATTTAATCATGACAGATTTATTACATGTGTCATATCTAGGCTTGGCAACGGGACGGGAATCCGCAATCCCGATCCCGAAAATTTTGAAAATCCCGCCGGTCCAAAACCAAAATCCCGAATCCCGATCCCGATCTCGAAAATTTTGAAAATCCCAATCCCGAATCCGCCGGAACCCATGATTAATTTAATCATGACAGATTTATTACATGTGTCATATCTAGGCTTGGCAACGGGACGGGAATCCCACGGGAATCCCGCAATCCCGATCCCGAAAATTTTGAAAATCCCAATCCCGAATCCCGCCGGAACCCATGATTAATTTAATCATGACAGATTTATTACATGTGTCATATCTAGGTTGGCAACGGGACGGGAATCCCACGGGAATCCGCAATCCCGATCCCGAAAATTTTGAAAATCCCAATCCCGAATCCCGCCGGAACCCATGATTAATTTAATCATGACAGATTTATTACATGTGTCATATCTAGGCTTGGCAACGGGACGGGAATCCCACGGGAATCCCGTAATCCCGATCCCGAAAATTTTGAAAATCTCGATCCCAAATCCTGCCGGTCCAAAATCCAAATCCCAAATCCCGATCCCGAAAATTTCGAAAATCCCAATCCCGAATCCCGCCGGAACACAATCTGCCAAGCCTATCCACAATGTGGCCATATCGTACCTTCAAAATTTTCACCTTTTTCACCCAAAATGCAAGACACAAATGTTAGTGTTAACACCCCTCCGTCTCTGACATCCACCTTTGACACCCCTCTTTGGCGCCAAATAGGGGGTGTCTGTTTTCAGTGCAATGTCTTAAAATGCGCCGGAAGGCTACTGGTACAATGACTTTAAATTACTTTCAGCTTGAACTACAAGGAAATTCAAATTTTGAAAGGGTGTGCGCCGTATTTAACGAACATTGCTTATTTTTTCGGTCCAGGATTTCCCACGATTCAAAACTAGAATTTTTGGCACTTACTAGTCAGTATTATTTTTACTGTTTTTATTTTTTTAGATTTTTGAACCCTTTTGACCCCTTCTCAGGGTTTTACTTTTTTGTATTTTTTTAGCCGGAGTGAAGCCATACTTTTCTAGTTAGTATTAAGTAGTATTAATTGGCTTAACATGGGCGGTATAAGTCGGAAAACAATAGACTTTCTTAAAAGAATAAATTTTCTCGTATAAACTAATTTTTACCAATTTTTTCGACAAATTGAGCGAGAAAAGTCACCAATTTGCCGGTAAAATTCACGTATAGCCTTTCATCTTTATGAGACGTGGACTTGTTGTCGCTCTTCACCTATTATATATTCTAAAAAATTAGTTTTTTACGATTTTCTAGATCTTTCCGCTCATCGGTTTTGTAAAAGAATGAAGTTGAATTGGATTTTGAGCATTTTTGCGATCTTGCTATTGTAAGTGATTGCGAATTAATTTTTATATGCTTATGTTAATGCGCTTTTTAGGATATTCTTAACTACAGTCTTGCACACTAAGTTTGATATTGATTTCTTCGTCACATGGCGTAAGTTCTACTATGTGAAACCGCTTAAATTATCTGGCGGTTTAGTTCCACATCTCTTCTCAGTATTTTCGGTTGGCTTGTCCTTCAGTTCGGAAATGTTCCTGTGAATGGCTACAATCTTCTTCCAAGTTGGGATTTCCTCACAGTGTTGTGCGTGAGAGAATGTGTCGTCTTCTGGGTCCAGAAGTTTTTTGTACTTAAATATCCCACTTTTCGATTCAAGTCAATCATATGTTTTTCAGCAACTGCAGTGGGTTCGTTCGGTACTCGAAAACAGAGCGGCAGGAGATCAATTAAATGTAAGCTTTTTGCTTCGGGTTTTTTGCGAATTAGGCTTAAATTTGTACGTGTGAACTCATCGTATTGTCAACTTTGAAAACAGTGTGCAATATGTATTAATTACTTTTTGAAATACCCCCAACTTCTGTTAAAATTATTTAAATATTCCTGAGACCCTTGGCGTTCTTTTAAAAGTCGTGAAAGCAAAACTTGAACGGTTCGATTACATTGCTAAATCAATTGTGTGTGTAATACATCCAAAATTTCAGAATATTTTCATAATCATATTCCTGAAATCCAGCAGCAACATATTTTTGACATGCTGGCTAATTGGCTTTCTGATTGCCTAGCTCACTTTATTCGAAGCTTTAATCAACAATATTCTTCAAACTTACCATCAGAAGTGCTAGCTGATATTTCGATCTTCATACCCTACAAATATTGCAAAACTCTTGTTGAGACATCATCAAAATTTTCCCAAGCCGCTGATTTGTCGTGTGCGGAAACACACAAATTTGGTTGACACTTTGTGAAAGGGATTAAACACTGCTTCAATTTAACATTTTTAGAGAATTGCTCATGTGGAACAGTTGCTTGAAACGCAAGCCGAATCGATACAGCTAATTAATACAAAAGTTGACTACGCATGGCACCACCCTGGCTCAGCACGGCGTTATTTTGGCTCAACACAGCGTTATTTTGGATCAATTGGCTGCATCGATTAAAGGAATTCAGAGCACGTTGACCGAGATCGGTAAAAGTTAATTTTGACATACTTTTGTGGATGACCCCTTAGCAAGTTATTTTAGGAAAGTTCATAGGAAATCAGAGCAACCAGCCGCCAAACCAGTTCAATTTCAAAGAGTCGGATAAGCTGATGGTGATGACTGTTCCTAAACAAGTTCTCAGGGAAGACAGCGCTGGTTTCAAATCATTGCTCGACTACGAGAAGAAACATTTGGTGGCTCTCAATAAGCTTTACGACAAGAACGGTGAGGACATGACTCAGCTAGAACGAAACTTTTTGGAAGGTAGTTATTTCATTTTGCTCAAATTGTTTCGCTAGAGTTTCAAAAAAAATTTCAGGAAATATTCTGAAGGAAATGATTCGGCGGACAGAGAAGCAGTTGCACCTCTTTACTGAAATATCCATGAGGCATTTGGATGCCATCGACTCTATTCCTATATCAGATGAATCAAATCGAGAAGAGCAGCTACTACGCAACCGGGAGAAGCGAAAGAGTATGGTAAATGGGATCCAAGAGCTGCTGAGCAAAAATGACGTGTATTTGTTCCGCTTGAGTCAGTACGCCTTCAAAACTGAGCATCCAGATGAAGGACACTAGTCAAAAAATCCAGTCAATTTTTGTGTTGTATTGAAAGTTACGATATTTCTGTATGTGTCGGGTGTTTGCTTTACTGTTTGTTTATGCGACTACTGTGTTTCACTGCTTGCTAAATAAATTTTGAGGTTTCTTCGTATGCGTCTTGATAAATATTTTTCATCATACCTTTTAATTTATCATCGCTGGGATTTGGGCTAATATGTAACTTCTTTCGTTGACACTAATTTGGGCAAAACTCATTTGGGCTGCCTCATTTAGGCTCCCTCATTTGGGCCCCGCAGGTAAATATTGGATTTTCAAACATTACGTATCCTGGCCATCCCTGTGCCTTGTCACAAGCTGAAAAATATCGGCAATGGCCAATGACTAAATATTTCCAGCATATTGATCCACCAATTTTGTAGGGTTACAGGTTCGAATCCCAGTGAGCAGCAAAAACTATTTTTTCTTGATTAAAAAACTTTTAAAGGACCAGGAAGTCTCAGGATGGTTAGTAAACCACATGGTACCTTTCCGAAACAGGATATCACTACCTGAGTACCACTACACTGCCTGTACTCAAACTCAAAAAAGCCAATACTCAAAAAATACCATAAATAACCTTATTTTACTATTATCAAACCATCTTCAGCATGCCCGAGTTATTCCAGAAAACATGTTTTGGATCATGAAAACGTAAAAAAAAATTTTTGATCCAAGTGGACGACCACTTGGTTTTGTTGTACCCAGGTAGTCGTACCCAGGTTGGGGAACCCAGGCAGTGTAGTGGTACTCAGGTAGTGATATTTTTGTCTTGTAAAGAAATGTTTTAAAATGTTTTTCTATGATCCAATCTGAGATTCCAGTTCTACTGGATAATCCATGCACCACTTAAACCAAGTGGTCGTCCACTTGGATCAATTTTTTTACGTTTTTTATGTTCCAAAATCTGTTTTCTGGACTAATTCGGGCACGCTGAAGTTGGTTTGATAGTAGTAAAATAAGCCTTTGTACGAGTAAAAGTAAAAAAAAGTAAAAAAAAATTTGAAACTTTTAAAAATTTGAAATAAACTCTGACCCGAAACCCACCCTGAAGGCTTTTTTCTGTCTCTAGTGTGGTTCAATTCGGTGTGAATCAATTCGCTTAACGCCCTGTCAAACCATCTTTAGAATGCTCTAATTAGTGCAGAAAACAATCTTTTTAGCCCAAAAATGTAAAAAAAAAAATTTGATCCAAGAGGATGACCACTTGGTTTTTTTGGTACATGGGAAATCTAGTAAAACTAAGGTCGGTTCACAGAAAAATGTTTGAATTGCCGTATATGCTCTAATTATTACCCACTCTCTAATGATTACCCACCCCCTCTTTTTTAACTGAAATCAACTTGGTTTCTAATGCTCCACCCAGACTCCCGCGTAACACGAGTCGCGTACAGTCAAACCTCGATATAACGTACCCCGGTATAACGTACCCCTTGATATAAGGTACCCCTTGAGACCATTTGGTTGGATTTTACTTTAAATTACAATAAGTTTACCCCCGCTATAACGTACCCCTTGATATAAGGTACCCCTTGAGACCATTTGGTTGGATTTTACTTTAAATTACAATAAGTTTACCCCCGCTATAACGTACCCCTTGATATAAGGTACCCTTGAGACCATTTGGTTGGATTTTACTTTAAATTACAATAAGTTTACCCCTGCTATAACGTACCCCTCGATATAACGTACCCCCGCTATAACGTACCCTTGATATAAGGTACCTTGAGACCATTTGGTTGGATTTACTTTAAATTACAATAAGTTTACCCTGCTATAACGTACCCCTCGATATAACGTACCCCGGTATAACGTACCCCTTGATATAAGGTACCCCTTGAGACCATTTGGTTGGATTTTACTTTAAATTACAATAAGTTTACCCCCGCTATAACGTATCCTTGAAAAATAGTGCAGTATATTTCATACAGTTTTTGCTCTTTTTCTGCTTCTGCAATGTTTTCTGTAGTTATTAAATGTTTCTTTTTTAGTTTCGATGAGTACTCCGAAGCCGAAAAGTCTCCGCTAGCCATTTATTGTTGTTTGCGGAGTTGTTGTTGTTGAGCTTATGAATAAAATCACTTGAATATTTTACAAACCCTCGATATAACGTACACCTGTCATCTATTTGCTTTCTGCCCTCGATATAACGTACACCTGTCATCTATTTGCTTTCTGCCCTCGATATAACGTACACCTGTCATCTATTTGCTTTCTGCCCTCGATATAACGTACCCCTTTACCCGGCCACCAGGGGGTACGTTATATCGAGGTTTGACTGTAACAAAGTTTCAAAGGTTTCCACAACACCTATTTTAATTTGTCCGGACAAATGCCAACTCTAGTATATACTGCAATAGACAAGAACGTCGAAATTCAAAAAAACGTGTTTGTGGCGTTGTTTTCAGCCATTTTTGGAAACTTCTTTTAAAAAAATTGCTATCCATTATGTAGCCATTGAGATGAGTTACAAAATCTATTAGTACCGTATTATCTCTATTAAGCGCCCCGGGGCGCTTATTTTTCAACCTCTGTCCAGAGGGGGCGCTTATTAGAGAGGGGGCGCTTATTAGAGAGAGGGCGCTTATTTTTCAACCTGTCGAAGCCAAACATTTTTTGACTTTATCCTAATTTGTTTGTCTTTTGATTTCCAAGATGATCAACTCTGATGTGGTCGATATGCTTGGCGTTGAAGAAGAAGATAGCGAGATAAAGCGAGATAAAGGAAGCTAAACTCATATATCTCAGCGTACAAATTGGAAGCTATTAAGCATGCAAAGCTAGTTTCCATTCATTCAGCCAGCACTAAATTTCATGTAGATCGTAAACGAATTCGCGACTGGATAAAAAGCGAGAAAAAGTTGCATTTACTCACGTAATTTTTAATATTTTTACACTGTTTTGTCTTGATAAATAACCTGCTTCATTGTTCAGCGAGTCATCACCCTCTAGCAAGATCAAGAAAAGGTTGCAAGGAGGAGGCCGTCCTTTGAAGTACAAGGATCTTGATAATGAGCTCTCTATCTGGGTCCGGGAAAGGCGATTAAAAAAGCTTCGAGTGTCCCGTCGTTTGATCCAGCAGCAAGCAGAAAGAACCTTTAACGGAGATCAGGATGATGGTGATTTCAAGGTAAATCATAAAATTATTCTAATTCTAAATGTGAAAATTTTCAGGCGAGTCAGGGATGGCTTAACAAATTTATCGCCCGACATAACTTCCGTCTACGAGTGCCAACAACTGTCTGTCAAAAACCTCCGAGAGAATATGCGCAGAAGCTGGTCGACTTTATCATGTACGTTTCAAGGCTCCGCCAGCAAACCAGGTTAACACATGCTTTACATCACCTTTAAAATTTTACCTTCTTTACGTATTTCTAGTCTAGGTACTCGCAAATTTACGCTGCAGATGAAACGCCTGTTTGGATGGATCCTTCGGCTGGAAAGTGCATCGATGAGAAAGGGGCCAAAGAAGTATGATAAAATATTTTTTTTGACAAATGTAAATTTTATCCTCACTGAAATTCTCGATTCAGGTCTCAGTAATGACTACAGGGCACGACAAGGCTCGCGTCACTGTTATGCTTACAGCTCGCTCGGACGGATTCAAATGTAAACCTTATGTTCTGCTCCCAAGAAAAAGACCAGATCCGAAAATTGTCGAGAAATACAAAACCAAGCTACTGCTATGTTGGGAAGGCAAGTCGTGGATGGATGATTCACTGACAACGGACTATTTGGAGCGTGTGTTTGGCAGAAGTCTATTTGGAAAGCGACTACTTGTCTGGGATTCCTTCAGGTTTGGGTTCATTTTCATGATTATAGTTAACATTCAAGGGATTTATTTATTTTTATTGAGATGTCACATCAGTGAGAGAACCAAGAAACAATTGAAAGAACAGGACTTGCATACGGCAGTGATTCCCGGTGGTTGCACGAAGTTCGTTCAGGTTTGACCTTTGCTATGTTGCTTTATTCTTTTGAATATTCGTAAATATTATATTACAGGCTCCAGATGTAGTATGGAATGGCCCATTTAAGTCAAAATACCAAGATATATACAACACATGGATGCTAAATGGAGATCGGATGGAATGGACTGCAAACGGAAATCCTCGTGCACCAGCTATGGATGTCTATTTGAACTGGATCTGCATGTCATGGGATGCAATACCCAAAGAGATGATCATTAAGTCTTTCAAAGGTATTAGTTCCTCAAGTCATTCTGAGTGTTTGCTGCAAAATGATTCAGATTGTGGTGTAACAAATTGCCATGACGGAAGTGAAGATGATCTGATTCACTACTTCAAAGCTCATGGGTCTGTTCCAGAAGGGCGATCAATGCTAAGAGATGCTCGTGCCAATCTTGAAGAATGCAGCCTAGCTGAAGAAATCGATGGAGCTCAAGATGAAGAAAATGGTTATATTAGCGATGACTCTCTGGAACTGGATTGGAGCGATGAATTGAATGCCCCGAATACCGAGTTTCACTCTTTTTGATTGATATCCTTATCCAACATCCTTGAAATTGTTCTCGTTTTCCAACATCCTTGAAATTGTTCTCGTTTTCCAACATCCTTGAAATTGTTCTCGTTTTCCAACATCCTTGAAATTGTTCTCGTTTTCCAACATCCTTGAAATTGTTCTCGTTTTCCAACATCCTTGAAATTGTTCTCGTTCTCCAACATCCTTGATAAATTTTATTGAAAATGCTTTGTTGTTTGTAAGAGAATTTCAAAAGCACTCCCCCGTCATTACTGAAATAAATGGTCTCTTAAAGATAGGACTCACTTTATGAAAGCTATTAAGTCCTCAGTGAGGAATTAAAGGGGGCGCTTATTAGAGAGGGGCGCTTATTTTCGACCTCTGTCCAGAGGGGCGCTTATTAGAAAGGGGCGCTTATTAGAGAGGGGCGCTAATTAGAGATAATACGGTACCTTGCCTAATAGATTTCTCTAAAAAATGGTTTGAAATTACAATGATGAAGTAATCTAAATTGGAACCACTGCACCATACGTAAATATTTATCATCTTTGTAGTCAGTTGATACAGTTGACCCTCGATTTAACGATACCCTCGGGGACCAAGCAAAAGTTATCGTTAAATCGAGGTTGCTGTATAACAAATGTTATGTGATCGCTGGCCAAACAAGTATCGTAAAAATTATCGTTAAATCGAAGGTATCCTTAAATCGGGGTATCATTAAACCGAGGATTGAGTGTATATTAATTAAAAGTACTTAATTTGCAACTTTCATCGTGCATCTCTCGTCCTAGACGGCTTGAAAGGAAATTCCAGCAAACTAGTAACAAGCATGCTTAGCTTTTTGCATATAAAATTTTTTAATAGGCCACAGTGCGGTCGTGGCTTGCTCGTATAAGCTTACATGAATGGTTTTAGGACAACTTTTGACGAGAAATCGGAAAATCGCATCATATTAAAAGGACCATTGTTTTTTGAAAGCAGCGACATTTGATTTTGAAAAACGACCAAAAAAAGAAAAGTTGAAATCCGGGGCTAGGACACTTGGAGCCGGTTTTATAAAGGACAGTTGGAGCCGGTTTTATAAAGGACAGTTGGAGCCGGTTTTATAAAGGACAGTTGGAGCCGGTTATTTGAAATTTAGTTTAATTTTTGAAAACAATTGTCTTAAACAGCGTTTGTGTTCTACTCCTTTAGGTTCCTTCCTCTAGTTCATTTTTTAATGTTATGAATAAAGGTGATCAGAAGAATTACAAGTGGGCATATAGCAAAAATTCGATCAATGGGCGGCTAAAAGAGTGTTGAATTTATCATTTAGTCTACCTCGTTTCTTCAAAAACAATGTTGAAAACCCATTAACATTGTACCTATGTTAACAACAAACCAAGGTTGCTGCATAAAGCTGACCAGATTTGTTTGACAAATTTGGGTGCATAGATGTTTCGCGAAAATACCACTACTGGTATTTTCGCAAAACGTCTATGCACCCAAATTTTATCATGCAAAGCTTAGTGGTATGGCTGTGTCAGCATGAAGTTTTCGTGTGCGGTCAGTAAAAATCTAGTTAACTACCAATTGTTTTCAAAAATTTAACTAAATTTCAAAAAACCGGCTCCAACTGTCCGGCTCCAACTGTCCGGCTCCAACTGTCCGGCTCCAACTGTCCGGCTCCAACTGTCCGGCTCCAACTGTCCGGCTCCAACTGTCCGGCTCCAACTGTCGGCTCCAACTGTCCGGCTCCAACTGTCCGGCTCCAACTGTCCGGCTCCAACTGTCCGGCTCCAACTGTCCGGCTCCAGCTGTCCGGCTCCAACTGTCCGCTCCAACTGTCCGGCTCCAACTGTCCGGCTCCAACTGTCCGGCTCCAACTGTCCGGCTCCAACTGTCGGCTCCAACTGTCCGGCTCCAACTGTCCGGCTCCAACTGTCCGGCTCCAACTGTCCGGCTCCAACTGTCCGGCTCCAACTGTCCGGCTCCAGCTGTCCGGCTCCAACTGTCCGGCTCCAACTGTCCGGCTCCAACTGTCCGGCTCCAACTGTCCGGCTCCAACTGTCCGGCTCCAACTGTCCGCTCCAACTGTCCGGCTCCAGCTGTCCGGCTCCAACTGTCCGGCTCCAACTGTCCGGCTCCAACTGTCCGGCTCCAACTGTCCGGCTCCAACTGTCCGGCTCCAACTGTCCGGCTCCAACTGTCCGGCTCCAGCTGTCCGGCTCCAACTGTCCGCTCCAACTGTCCGGCTCCAACTGTCCGGCTCCAACTGTCCGGCTCCAACTGTCTGGCTCCAACTGTCCGGCTCCAGCTGTCCGGCTCCAACTGTCCGGCTCCAACTGTCCGGCTCCAACTGTCCGGCTCCAAGTGTCGTTTTGCCTGAAATCCGCTCAAGACTCAAATGCAGAAAAGTTGCAAAAAAGTGCCATTACTAAAAATTCTTTTATTATCCATAAAATACAGTTAAAATCATTCAAAGTTTTCAGAATATTTTTTCAAATTTTGGCAGACTAACTTGTGTCCGAACTCAGTCCAATCATGTTTTTGACATTGTTTAGAGCAATATCTAGCCAATTTACAGCTACTGCATTTCATTGTTTTTCCTTGTGCACCACAACAATGGCAGGATTGATCAAATAGAGGGGCTGTGCCCAACACAATGTAAGGTGGGGATTTGACATGCAGAATTGACTCTCCATCCAGGGCAATCCTCATATGGGGGTTGATCAAAGACAGAGTTCTGTTGGGGGAAAATGTTTTCATCAACTCTTGTTTATTATCTATGTTGGGCCAATCGTAGATGGCCATCTTTTGGACAGAGTTTGTTTCGTCTGAAACTGTCACGAAAACAGCCTTTATGGTATGTGGCCAGTCAATAACTTTGAGTTGCAGAACATAGCCATCATACACATGGTCTTTGGTAGCATCTATGTCTTTGAGAGTGATTGGCTTCAGTGAGACCAGACTGGGCGGTTGAGCTGACATTATTGGGGTAGCCAAGGTTACAGGTGTGAGAGTGCATTTTTTTTCTTCCATATCAGCAAAGAGCTGCCGACTCTTGATCAGCAGAAGGCGTCTGTGAGGATCAGACAGCAGAAGCTTGCTTGTAGAGGATTCTTTAGCAAATAAAGTTTTATTTAGAAGAACATCCATATAAATTTCTGTGGTAGGGTGCAGGCTACCCTCGTTAAAAAGGCATGCCCACGCTAATAAGAGGTGGTGCCCGGGAATTCAAAATTTTTTCCTTCTCATTGATTCAACTTGGTTTCTAACAAAACTGTACCTAAAATTAAATTCTAGGCCTTGTTTTGTTAGAAACCAAGTTGAAAAATCCGTACAGAAGTTCAATAATCAGGAAAAAATTTTGAATTCCCGGGCACCACCTCTTATTAGCGTGGGCATGCCTTTAAAGGGGGGAGGTTCACGGACACGCTTTTTATTTTGGCTTGTTTGACCAATTTTTCGTGGTAATTGGACTTTTTTAGCGCCAAATTCCAGCAAATTCAACGACGCCAATTACCCCTAGACATTGGTCAAACAAGACAAAATAAATGGCGTGCCACCACGTGCGATCAAACCTGCGCACGATTTTGGGCCTTAAAGCACTAACGTTTACCCTCTGCGCCACCGAAGCCGAATTTTCAAACCGAAATGGCTTTTACGCCCCCCTCCCTTTTTAAACCAAATAATAGCCAGTTTGAAATAATTTTTTGATATTTTTTAAAATAGAAGTACTTTTTTGTGAATTTTTTCGCTGAGGCCACCTAGTGGATAAAATTTTTCACGAGTCTAAATCACACCTCAGAATTCTAAAATAAAATTGGATTGCTGTGATTTTCAAATGACGACCAACTTTAGGTCACATTTCGATAATTAAGCTATATTTTAAATTTATGTTCTACGATTGAGATTGCTGAGGAAATTTTAGCTACTGGGTAGCCTCAGAAAAAAAATCACATAAAAAGTACCTTTATTTAAAAAAACCTCAGAAATAGGGTTGTCGAGTACTCTAGATTTTGGAGTACTCGACTCGATATGATACTCGAAATTCGAAATTTTCGAGTATTCGACTCGATACTCGAAATTTTTCAGTACTCGAATCGACTCGAAATTTGAAATTTCCGAGAACGCTTTGAGTACTTGACACGAATTGAAGATTATAAAAAATTATAAAAAACTAATTTAAAGAAACTTCGTTCTGTATAAATCTACGTGTCTTATTTTTCTATTTAAGCAAAACGCCAAGCGACGTTTGGAAACACTTCAACAAGTCTGGCAGCAAGGCAGTGTGTGAATGTGGAGATGAAATCAGCCTCGGAAAGAGCGGAACAACAACAACTTGCGCTAATCACTTGAAGTCGGTCAAGCATATAGAAGCGATGAAAGACATAAATCCATAAATCCGCACCGAAAAAGGCCAAAACGGAATCGGTAGCTACTCTCTTTAGGTAAGTGCTAATGTCTGTGTGTGATTATTTATTTTCATCTTTCTTAGTCCTGGGTATTCGAAACAGCGCAGCAAAGATCAAGTGAGCGATGCGATCTTTTGTGTGTACTGATGTTTTCGAGTACTCGACTCGATACTCGAAACTCGAAAATTTTCGGATAATACTCGAAATTACTCGATTTCGAGTACTCGACTCGACAACCCTACTCAGAAATTAAAAAACTGCCTATTCTAAAACCGGCACCCCCTCATGTTTGTCTCCGCCTAGGGTTCAACGCTTTTGTAATTTAATTTTAAAAGTATTTCACCGGTCGTGAATCGGGAGCGTGTAAATAATATTAAAGTTAAAAATTACCTGAAAATTTATTCATTGGATTGCCTGGAACACTTTGTGCCTTCAACAAGCTATAAATTTTCTCTAGCATGTATTTAGGAGGAAAGTCTAATGGCAGGAAACAAGGCAATTGTAGGTCTTCTGCAGCAAGACCCGCTTCATAGCAAGCGAAGAACTGCTGCTGATCGTTGTTGCCCAGATGGTAGAGTGCCTTGCGGTAGTAAGCACAAGGCACTTTTGGGTGGTCTTTTGCAGCTACAGCCAGGAAGGCATCAAAGCTTTTGTTCAGCTCTTCTCTGTCTCTTTTACTCGGCTCGTCCATTCGCGCATAAATAGTGCCTTTGATGTAGTAGAAATTATCTGCTTGTGCTTTATATAGCTTGAGCACTAATTCTACCAGTTCTAGGGCATTTTTATGATCACCGTGTAATGTTTGATTCATAATGGCCATCTCCAAGAAAAATGGATCGCTAGGAAATTTATCCAGTATTGTGGTGTGACCAAGTCGACCTTTTCTGCTTCCACGAGTGTTCAGGTGGACATAACAGGTGTTGACTTCAAGTTCGTCTGAATTTGGTGGTTCTATTATCGACATTTTTAACTTTTCGACAATTTTGGCGATATTATCTATACAGGGAGTCCAATAAAAACTGCACCATTTTTTAAATTCCTGCCTTTTTACCTTTTTTTGGCTTTTCCAATTTTTATTTACATATGGTCGGGTCAATGTATTCTCTTGTTAATTAACTGTTTTTAAGGTTTTCTTATTTTGTTTGTTGGCTGAAACCTCAACAAATTTTTTTGGGGGTTTCACCGGTCCACAAAAGCCCTTGGAAAAATTTTCTAAAAATGGTCCAGCTTTTATTGGACTCGCTGTATATCTCTATATAGTATTTGGCATGTGTCCGTCCCACTTTTTAATGGACATTTTGACCACATTCAGGCCATTTTTGCTTATTTTTCCGATTATTTTCGGCAATGTCTCGACGGAACCCCAAACTTCAGACAATTCAGCGTCTTTTTATGCCGAGACCCAGGAAAATGTCTTCGAAAAAGAAAAACTTTTGTGGTCCCTCAAAATTGGAGTTGGAGGATTTTGGGGTAGGCCTGGAGGATGGTTTTTCTGCTTCCAACGATGGCCATTTTTGCGATGTCTCGAAAAGAACGTAGACGTAGATAGACGCGTAGTTTTTCACGATGAATGCACTATCGAAATTTCGAAATACTATAGAGGCGCCGATAGGCGCCTGTGGTCCCTTGTATACCGTATTTACTCTAATTATACCCCAGTCTCTAATTATCCCCCACCCCCAACTTTGAGAGCATATATCTAAGAGCAGAGTCAATATTTTGCAAAACTGTTTTTTGCGTTTTCTTAACTCCCAAGAGTTCTACCGATTCCATTTTTTGGATCTTGGTTGAGCACCCGAAAACCTCGAGATCGAATTCAAAAATTTTCGATTTTCGGGAGGTTGAAAAATTATCCCCCATGGGGTATAATTAGAGTAAATACGGTATGTCACTTTACGTCAAATACAAGGCAAAAAATTACATAGAACTTCTTTTGTTGTGAAAAGCACGAAATTTGTATTCTCAGTGACGATTCATATACTAAAATGTAGCCCTGGATCTCTCTACTACAAAGTTGGATGAGAGCTCTTTGCTGGATCGAGGACGTGTGCAAACTAGACGTCATTTTAAGTCTAGAACTTATTTTTCTAGTCAAGTTCTTGTCTGATAGATTATGACACAACAATAGTTCCGAAAAAATGTAATTAGAAAAATAAATTACCTGGATGACTAAGTATTCTTTCATCAATAGCACCGTGAAACAATTCAGGTATTTTCACATTTTGCTGATCCAGGTGGATGGCTGCTGAAAGTTCAGCTACCAGTGTAGCATAGTTATTGTTTTTAAAGGCTTTCATGGCTGATTTCATGTGTTCCCAAATTTTGAGCACTTTAGCAGCTGTGACAGAACCTTGTTTGGCTCTTTCACTAACCACACCGAAATGCTCTTGGTAGTTGAGCAAGTCAGCTTCTGGCGGTAGTAGTGGAGACATGGATTGCACCTGCAAGTTCAGTATGTCATTTGGTGACTGTTTTAACTGTTCCAGTCTATTAGCGGCTTCTAAATTGCCAAGAGCAGCAGCTCGTTGCAACCAAACCATGCCTTGTTGTATGTCTTCGTCCAAAGGGATTAAAGACCCAGTTCCACGGGCACCGAAATAGCAATCAGCCAAGTTGAGCATTGCTGGAACATCGTTTTGCTGAGCGGCCATTTTAAAATGCTGAAAATTACACAGACTTTGGTGGAAAATTTCAAATTATATTAATCTCTATATAGTATTTGGGTCGGGTGGGGACATAGGACAGTTCGCATCGATGCGAACTGTCCACTTAGTTATGTTTTGATGACAATACCCATTTTTGACTAATTTTTTTTTATTCTTAGTGTGGTGGTCCATAGGTCACACCTTTTTACAGCCACTAGGAGTGGTCCAAATCTTTTCCTGAGAACACTTTCTAAGGTAAATTGGTGTGCCTGAACACGAATTCGGTGTCAGAATTGGGGGTTGACAAAGAAATTTTAGAGTTTTTCACCAAATTTCGGTTTTTTCGGACTTTTTTGACTTTGAAGGGGTATAACAGGGTCAAAAAGTGGTCGAAATATTTTGTTGCAGGTTTTTTTAGATCCGCCTCGATGTCAGCTTTCGTTTAAAAAAAGAAAATGATGCATTTCAAATAGGGGATCTCCTACTTTGAAGTTTGGTGTCGGATCTAAAAATGACGTATGGTCTTATGTTTGTTGTTGACGAAATGCCACAAATTTGAAATTTAAATTTTTTGTCGTTTCAAGACAAGTCTGCTCAGGGATACGATATAGGCGCCGACAGGCACCTGCTGTCCCTTGTACCAATTATATTAAAAAGGGAGGAAACTTTATATACGCATCGCCTTAAGTCGACTGTCCTAATCCCGCTAGGTGCACACCGTACTTATTTTTTTATTAAGTTCACTGACGTCCAGGTCCGAAAACTCTCGAGCAATCGATTGCAACCATTTCAACACTACTTGACTGTCAGAAAATGCCCTAATTTGGGATTTCAAGCAAATGACCATCAAAATGAAAGGAAATCAGCCAAAATGATGCCTAAATACTTTTATATCGCCTGAACCTCTGCACATTTTTTTCTTCAAGTTCTTAGTAAGTTCTTAGGGTCAGAATTTCATGAGGAATCGGATAAAAAAAACCAAATTTATATCAGAAAAGAGGGCAGCTAGCAAAGATTTGAGCAAGGAAGAAAATAGTACTGTTGAGGGGTAGGATTTCGGTATTATTTTGGAACTGACGTTTTTAGTTTTAATTTACATGGTCATTTACAACCACATACTGAAAATGACGCTAAGAAGCAGAGCTACATTTTGAGTACAAGGCTGTGAATGATCATGTAAATTAAAATTACAAAAAAAACATCAGTTCCAAACATAATACTGAAAAATTAGGGGACAGCCTGGGTAGGATGGGACACAGAAACTTAAAATTCAAAAACATGATCACTTTCAAATATTTGCGCCAAATCAAAATTTGCAAAATTGGCTTGATTTTTTATGGGTTCATGTTTTCTCCCGGCGCTCGATAAATATTGTATGTTTCATTGCTCAATGTTATTGACTTAGATTCGCCTTGAGTGTAGCTTTCGAACAAGCCATCACTCGGGACTAAAACATGAGAAATTTGGTAACCACAATAGATTTTTTGATCAAAAAATTCAAACAATTACTGAGTTTTTAAACGCGAAAGGGTTTGCCACGACCACATTCTCTCATATTACTCAGAAACCAAACCGGAGACTCGATAGTGGAATAAATTTGCTACATTTTGGTACCAAGGAAGTATGCGAAAAATGCAAATTTGTGGTATTTTATGCAAAAGTTAGATAGAAAATGCAAAAACCCCCATTTTTACTCGAAAAAATGCCAGTTGCTTGCTTTAAACGGTCTCTAGTTGTAAAAATTCTGACTTTATAAAAATCGGTCTGATTATTCTTGTAGCTGAATGTCTGAGCTATCTTTTGTTGTATGAGACGTCCTAAAAGCGACGACTTTTTTAGATTTTTTAGACAGAATTGGGGGGTATATATATCTCAGATTTGGTATTTTTTAATCAAAAACGCCAGATCTAGGCATTGCTTCACTTCGCACTCCGACTTCACACCTCCATTGTGCAGGGGCGTTATAGAGAGCGTTGTTATGAAGAACATCGTTTTAGCAAACTTTCTTTACAAACTAACCAAATATTTTTTCAGCCTGAGCTTTCAGTCAGTGTCTCAGCCTGAGTTTTCATTGATCCAGTTTTTTGCCATTGATCTGATCCGAAGATATCAATGATACCTGGATCAATGATAATGGCAAAAAAAATTAGTCAAAAATCGGGTGATCTGATCTGATCCGGCCCCAAATTTTTGGCCTCTGATCTGATCCGACTATCAATGATGCAAACTATCATTGATACTGCTATCAGACAGACCAGTGAAATCCGGATCAATGAAAACTCTGGTCTCAGGTATGTGGGTGTGGTATTCTCAACTCCAGGCCCCCAAGACCTTGAAAGGGGCGACCCATCTTCAACCCATCTTCAACGTTTAACACTAGTAAGTTTGGCCATTGGCCAGTTAGTTTTTTTTTAATTCTTCGATATAATTTTGTGTCAAAATTACCATGAAAGCTGTCTCCAGTGATCGCTTCACTCCTGTTCCATTTTGGTAGAGTAGGCCAAGATTGTTGGCGGAAGGTCCATAACTGTTATCAATCGCTTTTTGATACCACTCAACAGCCAGTTTTAAGTCTCTAGGAACACCTTCACCATTTTCATGCCTCAAGCCGAGAGCATGTTGAGCTTCTGCAATACCTAGTTTGCCAAACATTGTGTTTGTGGGCATTTCAGCAGCCTTCTTTAACCACATCAAAGAAATTTTTAGATCGCGTTTAACCCCTAGTCCCCTTGCATAAAGCAAAGCCAGATTATACATGCCTTCAGGATTGCCACCAGTTGCAGCTTTTGCATAATATGTGGCAGCTTTGGTGTAATCCTGTAATTTTTGAACTATATTGTGGGCAGGAGTACACTTCAGTGGGTACGCCCCAAATTGCCCGAAAAAATGTTTTTTCGACGTAAAACTATGAAATTGTTGTGTGGAACTGTTAGTCGTAATTATTATTGTCTTGACACGACATCGAGTCTTCTGTTGACTCGTGTCGCTCTATTGTTATTTGTTATCATTCGTTCCGTTGTTATAAATCTTGTTGGTTCGCTCTGCTCTCTCTCTCTGCACTCAAGAACACAACAATTGGCGCAGTCAAATGGATTTAGATCAACTCAAAGCAATCTTTGAAGCTCAAGCGCAAGTTCAAGCTCAGGCTCAAGCTCAGCAAGCGCAGGTTCAAGCTCAGCAAAATCAGCTTCTTCTCCAATCTCTCAAAGAAATGTTCCAAGCCCTGGGTGGTGGTGCCAATCTGAATCCTCAAATCGATATGAATGCCCTTGGTGGCTCGGCAAACTCAGCTCTGCATTTGGTCTCTTCTCTCTCAGCTAGGATGGAAATCTTCGTATACAATCCAATGGAAGATCTCACTTTCGACAAATGGTATGCCCGCTATTCAGTGCTCATTAAAACAGATGGTGCTTCACTTCCGGACGAATCAAAGGTTAAACTTTTAGTTGGTAAGCTTTCCCAGTGCGATTTTAGGAAATATGCCGATGCAGTCCAGCCAAAAGGTCCCTACGAAAAGCCTTATCAAGATGTGGTGGCCATTCTCAAATCTCTCTTTGCTGCAACACGCTCTTTGGTCATCCGCCGTTAACTTAACAACCCTTAACTTAGGAGTGCTATTCTATAAAAGCTTAATGGCAGCTATCATTAGAGTATAGATCACCTGTTTTACGCCACCGCTTCCGTCACGGTGGTGATGACCATGAACCATATCACCTTAAAAATCAAGATTAAAATTATTGGTTCTCAGTACTTTAGGGAATATAAGGGCGTTTGAACCCCAAGGGGCAGGAAGGAAAAATACGGTATATTTAACACGCCCAATACGAATCTGTAGACATGTATATTCTGACTCAGAATTTCATGCTAAACATGATGGTACGGGTGCTTCTCGCTTCAATAATTGACGAAGTGGGTGAAAAATGGTCCAGAAGGTAACAAATTGTACATGGTCAAAATCCAACTGGATACCCACACGTTTTCAAGTGGTGCGCTTGATTGTTATGCTAGACTCACGCTCATGATACACAAAAATGATCGTCACGATCTTTTCTTTCGAATGAGTGTACGTGAGCTGCAATCTGTTTGCAAAATGCTCAGCGTGAAAAATGCAACAGAACTAATGCAAAGACTCACAAGACAACAGTTTTTTGTGGGAATTTGGGGTCAAATTTTTTGGCTTGAATTTTGTGATATTTGCTTGTTGTCTTGTGAGTCTTTGTATTAGTTCTGTTGCATTTTTTACGCTGAGCATTTTGCAAACAGATTGCAGCTCAAGTACACTCATGCGCACCACTTGAAAACGTGTGGGTATCCAGCTGGATTTTGACCATGTACAGTTTGTTACCTTCTGGACCCTTTTTCACCCACTTCGTCAATTATTGAAGCGAGAAGCACCCGTAACATCATGTTCAGCATGAAATTCTGAGTCAGAATATACGTCTACAGATTCGTATTGGGCGTGTTAAAAGGCGTCTACCTAATATTGGAGTGCTCTCAAACATCTTAGTCGTCTTTTTAACATCAGCTACAGACATTCCAAGTCGGCTACTAGCCATTTCATATTGCTCCTCTTCAGTCGGAAGTACTCTTTGGAAATCGTCATTTCGGACTTGCTTGCCTAACTCATATTGCACATTGCTCAACTCTACCTGCACTTGCTTGTTGGTAGGATTTAAGGCTAATGCAGTAGTTAGTGATGTCTTCGCCTTTTCCAGCTTTCCGATTTCATATTGTGCTCGCCCTAGACGGTAGTAGCCCCGCCACCAGGTAGGTCGCATCATTACACATTGTTTGGCATAATCAACAGCTTTTTTGGTGAACTCCGGAGTGTCCAGCAATAGATAAGAAGCACTTATATTGGAATAAATAATTGGTTGTTCATCGGTTCCAACAGATTCCAATTTCAATATTTTGTTGTAAATGGAAATGGCTTCCCCATATCTAAAACGTTCATTAATGAGGTTTCCAATCAAGGATGCGATTTTGGTACTGTTACACCATATTTACTTGATTAAACTGCCCGGGCCGTTTATTTTAAAACCCCGAAAAATTCGGAAGTAATTTGGGTCAATTTTGATATCTTTGGGTGCCCAACCAAAAGAAATCATCACTTTTACCAAAAACGTCTTCATGATCCTATCTAAGGACAAAAAAGTTAGTATCTTTGTCCTAGATTAGGATCGGCTCCTCAATTAGGGCCAAGGTTCTCATTAACACGCGGAGGGTAGCCAGGGTAGCATTTTGATAAGAATTTCATGCAGATTACGAATCTGCAAAAAATGGAAAAATGTTTCCCCGGACGGAACACTCCCCTCTTGAAGAGAGGTTCCCTTTTCAGAGCTACTATTTGCCTTCGTTGCAACGATTGGTTCAAATAATATCAAACATGACATGCGTATTAGGGCGCAAAAGAAAAAAGAGAATTCAAGCTTTCTACCAAGATACTGTGCAGGTACTTATCATAATGAAAAGCTACATTATTCGCCTAAAGAAGCTCGCATCTTTTGCGCCCTAGTACGCATGTCATGTTTGATATTATTTGAACCAATCGTTGCAACGAAGGCAAAGTAGCTCTGAAAAAACCTCTCTTCAAGAGAGTGTTCCGTCGAAACACAATTTTTGCAGATTCGTCTGCATGAAATTCTCATCAAAATGCTACCCTGGCTACCCTCCGCGTGTTAATGAGAACCTTGGCTAATGGGAGCCGATCCTAATCTAGGACAAAGATACTAACTTTTTTGTCCTTAGATAGGACCATGAAGACGTTTTTGGTAAAAGTGATGATGACTTCCCAAAATCCTAATCTTTAACACAGGAATTCCCGACTGTTACAACAGTTGACACAGGGGCTTTAGGACATTCTGAGCACGACACATCGCAAAAGTCGGGATTCCTTGCTTGCACAATGCGAATCAATTGCCACGAACTGCCGATGAGCTGCAAAGTTGGATGATGCCAATGAACGAACTGCTAGAATCGTGAGCTGAAGTAGCGAGCAATATGTTCCTCCGAATTGCAGAAGAAACACTTTGCCTTGGCTTTTGCAATAACCTGAACAAAATTAAATATACAAATAAAATCAGCATGCCGCTTCAGCACAACAACTGCAAAACAAAAACACTGACAAAAACTGAATGCAATGACACAATGACAATAATGACTTGACAGCTCAATACGTTTAAATGTTTTCCGTTCAACTCCATAATGTTTCCAGAAAAAGGGGTGATTTTTCCTGATCTTTTTGCTTTCGCCATTTCCGCCTACGTTCTTTACCGATCTAAGCCATTAGAAAGCCTATGAATTATTCAAGCAGTATATAACCGTGCGGCGCGCTGGCCTGAAAAAGCGCGGCGCGCCAAAAAGTATCCAGCTGCTTTAGAGAGCCAAGCGAAATTTTTCAGATGACGGCGCTGCAGGTGCGCCGGCAGCACTTTTGAAATGCCGAGAATTTGGCCATTTGATGGTCTATATTTAAAAGACCACCCAAAAATTAAAATGCCCCTAACGAAAATTCGGGCCCAAACTCGTGGTTTTTTTCTATATATATAATGGATTTTGCAAAAGGTAAACCACCTTATGTAAAGGTATTCTACCCCGTTTTGGTCACTGGAACTGGGCAAAAAGACTCTCTAAATGTATTTTTGATCACGAGTCTCACTCGGAATCATGTCTAAGGTAAGTCTGTGCGCGCATCTCAACTCTCAAGCCCCCTCCGGGGCTTGAGACCCCTTTGGGGCTTGAGAGTTGAGATGCGCACACACATGTACCTCAGACACAAATCACTCGGAAGTGAGTCCGGATGCATGAAAAAAGCATGCATACCAGAGCTTATTAATGCGGTAGGCCCCAGTTGACAAAACTATGTTCAAATTTGATCTTGTTTAGGATATTCAACTAAGTAATTTTTTAGTTTCGCTTAGCTAAAAAAAGCAATGGAAAAATTTTTTGTGAAAAAATCCATTTTTTATGTAGAAAAATTACGGAAACCACCTTTCTTATCGTTTTTAGCATATAAAAGTTACTTGGGAGTCATTTAAACATGATTTACAAATAAGTGAAAAATGCGCCCCCCAAGTAAATAAGTGACGGTCGCTCCCTTTAAGTGTTGCGAATCGACATTCTACCGCCACAACTTGAACACTCACTTACTTTTTCTCGTGGAAAAGCTTGTCTGCTTGAGCTTTCAATTGAGCTGCTTCTTCACCAAACTTTTTCTCTCCACCATTATTATACAACTTTTTCATTTCTTTTAAACTTGCTGGTTGTTCACCCAATCCGACCAGTGCATCATCTAATTCTCGCCATAATTTAGTGAATTCATCGTTGGATAACTTTGGAATTGCATAATGGGCCACCTGATTGCGTGTATGTCTGATGGCTGTGATAAATTTATCTTCCGATTTATAGTTGTGAATTACGTCAGAAGAGCCATATTTGGCTAGTTTGTGAGTAGCTTTAGAGACAGCCTCAATGGCCATGCATAGAACAGTCACATCCCACTTATCTGTGTTGCCTTCTTTGAAAATATCTCTCATTTTGGGGGGTGGTTTGAACAACTGAAGCAGCTGCTGACCGTGGTCATCTCCATTTACCCATTTCATGGTTAGAGGATTTAGGCTAGAATAATGGGACCAGCGCTGAAGAAATATTTTGCGCAATACTCGACTTGCTTCTGAACATAGTTGTAGTAGGTAGCAATGGTTGAGAAGCCTAAAACGTTTAATTTTTAGATTAATATATGTGATTTCTTTTCTTACTCTTTGAGATCTGGTTGAGCTTCTTGTGACATTTGCACACCTAGATACTTATTCCGATTTAATAAACAATTAACAGAATCAACACGGTTTTGAAAATATAGGATAGGCCAGTGACCAGAACTTTTTCCATAAATCGAATTTCAAAATTCTACAAAAAAAGCAGTTCGACTCAGATTTTAAAACAATTTTTGGTACTTGTGCTGTTTGACCCCTCCCCCACCCATATTTTTGAAATTTATTGCGTTTGAGCGGGATTTTTTGCTGCTATCATACAAAATTCATATTCTTATTTTTATTCATTAGATTTATTTACTATTTAATTGATTTGTTTACTCTTTATTTATTTACACTCAAGATCTTTTCATATAAATTCCCGAGATTGAAACTACGAAGTTCTTCCATTGTCTAAAAATATACTTGGCAAGTAAATAAATAGTAAATAAATAACCAGTAAATAAATCAACTGAATGAAAATAAGAATATGAATTTTGTGTGATAGCAGCAAAAAATTCCGCTCAAACGCAATAAATTTCAAAAATATGGGTGGGGAGCGGACAAACAGCACAAGTACCCGAAATAATAGTAGCTGGTGCGGTGGTTATGAGGAAAAATAAATAAATAAAATCTTAAAATCTTCATTAAGGGTCAAAGGGTACTTCTGCAGATGAATTTGCAGATGAATTAAATAAAAATGAAAAAACAAACAGCAGAATACCCAATTTTTTATATTTAAACCATCGTCAGACTCATGCGAGACATGTCTCGCGACACACAATTATACTGGGGTCTCGCAAGACACGTTTTTTGTCTCGCGAGACAGCGGCACATGACAAGTTTGTCCCGCGAGACATGTTAGATGTCTCGTGGGATAGTGTAAAAACGGCTACCAGACAAATTTTAGTATTTTTAGAATTGGTCGCACGACATTTTCCAATATTTTTTAAAATTTGTCGTGCGACAAATTTAATCTAAGGAATGAGGAGCATTAAAAAGCATAAGTGCGTGAAATACACTGACCTGATAGGTAATATCTAATATTATATTCCTCCGCAGGTGAAGCAAACACTTCTTGAAAGACTCGCTGGTAGGTCAGGTTGTCTTTTTTCTTCATCCAAACGAAAACAACGGGCAAAAAGCGTCCATAGACAAAAGCATGCATTGTAAAATACTACAAATCAATGAATGTATACGGTTTTAACCAATACAGTGCATCTAGCTGCAGGAATCCTCTTGGTGACTTAGTATATGTGGCATCAAAGGCAATCAGTATAGTTCGTTGCAGAAGCTGGTGACCAAAGTGTGACATCAAGACCATTATCCACGGCAAATCGAAAACAGACAGTGATGAGAAAAGAACTAGAGATAGTCTAATGTCAGTTTACCAGGCTCTTCCAATCGGGAGTCATACCTCAGGAACTGATGATCATCTTCCGTCTTTTGCATAGCTGAGGGAACTTCCATTTCACACGCTTTTTAGTATCGATCGTAGCCGCATTCATCTGAAACAGTGTAGGGTATTTCTCGGCACACTATCTGAAGTCATAACTACCTTGTACTTTCTTCGCTGAATTTGTCTAGCAACGCTTGCATCTTTTGGTATACAAGCTCTTATTTGTCTGCTGGTTCCTCTTTTTATTGAACGGACGATGCTTTTCGTTTTTGAAACAGGAGACGCTTCAGCTACATCATATTCTGCTTGCAATTTTTGCCGTATCTGAACAAGATAAAGAAATAATCACTAAATTGCACGGTCGGTGCTAACCTCAAAATCATCTGACTTCGGCTCATGACTGTGGCGCTTCGTGAGATGGATAAAACGCCCACCTGGTTTGACGAATCCTTTGCCTTTGCAGCTCTGATAAATACCTCGTTGATTCTTGACTTTTTTCCAGCAATTGAAAAAGCATGTCCCTAGCATCTTAGCGCTTTCCTAAATTATATTTCAGGCATTCAAAACGCAAAGTTAATACCCGAGCGAAAATATAGCGATATCCGTCAGACCATATTATGCTCTTTCCAGCCTTGTTTGTTTCTTGCTGCTCTATTTGGTTTTTGGACAAAAACCAAATATCATAATCTTCAGAATCACTTGAGCTCATCGCGTCAAAACTGAAATAATCAGAATCGGGTAGGTAACAGACTTTGGAGGCATGCACATCAATCATGGAAATAACCAAAAATAAAGATTGGTAGACAAAAAGACGCCGAAAAAGTTCTAAAAATTTTAGAAAATGTCGTGCGACAAATTCTAAAATTATTAGAACATGTCACGTGACAAATTCTAAACGACATTTTCTATAATATTATAAAATATCGCGCGATAAATTCTATAATATTATAAAATATCGCGCGATAAATTCTAAAAATTTTAGAAATTGTGTGGTAGCCGTAAAAACACGATTTTCGCTTGGTCCCTTTATTTCGACTTGCCAATCTATCGGCATGCGCAGACAAGGACTTCAACCACAGAGATGACCAAGAAAAAGTCGTATTTTTTTATTACGCAACAAAAAAAATATTCGACTGTAAGTTGACCTCTGTTTACACAATTTCAAAATTTGATGTCTCTTTGAAAATCAGAGTAAAAATCAGGAATAACAGAGTGACCAAGAGCTGGAATATTCAGGTTGGGACCAGCTGAAAATTAAGTCGAGCTGGGAATTAATACGAGTTGGGACTTGGGAGGAGTTAGGTTGAGATAAGTCGGTCGTTTAGACGAGCTGGGTTTGTACCTGGAGTCTCTCTATAACAATTACCTGCTACACATATTACACTAGCATCCAAATTTCTCAAAATTAGCACTTATTGAACCACTTATAACACGAATAATGATAATGTTTACTTTTCAAGCTGTGCTTGGTTGGTCTAACGAAAAGATAGTTTTAGTTTACACATACTGCACGAAAGCGTTTTATTATTTTGTTTGATAACGCATCATAGGGCATACCTTGTGAATGGTAAGCCTAAGTCACAGATAAAAAATCGATGAAAAACAAATTGCGATACCAACAGGGCTCAAATTTTAAAGTTAATTATAAAATTTTCAATCGCAATAGCTGGTCGCTTTTTTAATTGGGTGGCAAAAAAACTTAATTTGCTGGCTATACAAGCACGGTTTAGAACACTCGAATCAATAGGTTTCCAATTTGAAAAATTGTAATCGTGGTTTTCTAAATAGTTTTTATTGTATATGTCTTACGGTCGAATAGCAGTGACCGTGCCCCCTCTAAACATTTTTAATTAATAATACACTTAACTCTCCATATAACGCTACTCCTCTTTAGCGCAACTTGCGATATCGTTGATACTCATTTGGGCAAAACTCATTTCGGCTCCCTCATTTAGGCCCCGTAGGTGAATATTGGATTTTAAAACATTATGTGGTTCGGAAACACTCTTTAACGTATCCTGGCCATCCCTGTGCCTTGTCACAAGCTGAAAAATAGCGGCAATGACCAATGACTAAAGATCCCCATCGAATTATAGGGTTACAGGTTCGACTCCCAGTGAGTAGCAAAAACTATTTCTTCTTGACTAAAATACTTTTAAAGGACCAGGAAGTCTCAGGATGGTTAGTAAACCACATGGTACCTTTCCGAAACAGGTATCCAACTCCAGAATCTGAAATTGTAGATTTAGCTGAAAGTAATTAAAAATCATCGTACCCTATCCAAAATCGTGTCCTGAACATTATTTGATAATTCTAAAACAGCGACTTGACTTACAGGAACATCAGTTTAAGTAGTTTCGTATCCCGTAGGGTATTCCGGTGGTACCATGTAGCAAAAGGTACCGAGAAAGTGGTACTCAGGTGGTAGTACACAGGCCCTGACCAGGTATCAATACTCAGGTGGAGGTGTCTAGGCGGTGGTACTTGGGTGGTGGTAGGAAGTGGTCGTCCACTCTGATAAAAAAAATTAACGTTTTTAGGTTCCAAAACCTGTTTTCTGCACTGATTCGATTATTCTAAAGATGGTTTGACAATAGTAGATTTACGTTTTGCAATATTTACGAAAACTTAAAATTATCATCAAAACTTAGTTTTACTACTGTCAGACCATCTTTAGAATGCTCGAATTATGGCAGAAAACAAACTTTTGAACCCTAAAATGAAAAAAAATTTAGTCCAGGTGACTTTGACCAACTTGGTCTTATTGGTACAGTCGAACCTCGTTATAACTTACCCCTGATATAACATACCCCTAAGGTCGGTCCGTGGGAAAATTTTCGACTTTCGACGTTTGACACGACGCGTCGAGTCGAAAATTTCGACGGGTCGACAACCCTAGCAGTTTTCCATTTACAATTTTGAGATTTTTCAAGGGTGGAAAAATAATACCCATGGGGAATTACAAGAGAATATACGGTTACAAGTATATGCCTACCCTGAGCCTGAGGCTTTGCCTAAGTTGCCCAAAAAAGACAATAGATGTCATTAAGAATGAAAAAATCCAATATTCACCTACGGGCCCAAATGAGTGGGTCCTAAATAAGGGAGCCCAAATGAGTAGTAACCTGCGATATTACGCCACACTTTTTTTTCAGCAATATTGTGATCTCAACAATAAAAAGTCGACGAAATTTACGTTCGACATATCACTACTCTCACTGTAATGCGAACTTCGAGATGTCCCGAGAATTCGCGCTATGTCAAGAATCCACTGCCTATTTAAGTGCCTTTCGGCTATTTATACATGAATATTTTCGGCAAAATGTTTTATCGAAAATATTAATATAAATGAAATCGTTGGAAATTCTACTTGGAAATTCTACATTAGAAATTCTTCTCCAAAAAATTACATATTAGCACAAAAAATTTATTTAGCAAGCAGTGGAACACAGTGGGTGCATAAACAAACAATAAAGCAAACATCCGAACACACAGAAATATCGTAACTTTCAATACAACACAAAAATTGACTGGATTTTTTGACTAGTGTCCTTCATCTGGATGCTCAGTTTTGAAGGCGTACTGACTCAAGCGGAACAAATACTTGTCATTTTTATTTAACAGCTCTTGGATCCCATTTATCATACTCTTTCGCTTCTCCCGGTTGCGTAGTAGCTGCTCTTCTCGGGTTGATTCATTTGATATAGGAATAGAGTCTATGGCTTCCAAATGCCTCATGGATATTTCAGTAAAGAGGTGCAACTGCTTCTCTGTCCGCCGAATCATTTCCTTCAGAATATTTCCTGAAATTTTTTTTAAGCTCTAACGATACAATTTGAGCAAACTGAAATAACTACCTTCCAAAAAGTTTCGTTCTAGCTGAGTCATGTCCTCACCATTCTTGTCATAAAGCTTATTGAGAGCCACCAAATGTTTCTTCTCGTAGTCGAGCAACGATTTGAAACCAGCGCTGTCTTCCCTGAGAACTTGTTTAGGAACATTCATCACCATCAGCTTATCCGACTCTTTGAAATTGAACTGCTTTAGCGGCTGGTTGCTCTCATTTCCTATGAACTTTCCTAAAATATTCGTAATTTTAATGCGGAACAAAAGCTGCTAATCGGTCATTTGACCTGGGATTTGCAAAAAAATCTAATTTAAAAAATAATCATCACATACCTCGGAAGATAATCTTCAATTTGTCCGAATCACCATTCACCTCCTCAGCAATAAATTTGCGAAGATCCCCAACAGTCTTCAGAGCTGAATTAGACGTAGAAATGGAATAACTTTGGTCATTGTTCTCAGGTGACTTTCCACCGGGCTCAGCTAGTGATTTGATTTCCTCCTTTGAAGCAGATTCATCGGCGCTGCTCTCACTGAGGTCTATGTTTGCAATTAGCTAAAAGTTTAAATAAAATGTCATGATTGTTCAAGTGGCGCACAATAAGGCGACACTTTTTAAAAATTTCTTATTTACATCAAAAATTGTACATATAAAAATCACCTCCTTAGGTCCACATTTGACTGGTATTTTCAAAACTGTCATTCTCGAGTTTGCGCTGAAAAATGTCATTGTTACTCTTAATAAAAGAAATATTCCTACTTCCTACAGGCACTTTCTCTGCTTTTCCAGCAAAATAAACGCTGAATTTTGTTAGATAAAAAAAAAACATGCAGCAGCCCAACCTTGCTGCAATATTTATGCGGACTTCTGTGTCGTCAAGCGTTCAATGCAAACTTGTTTCTAGAAAACACAGCAGAAAAATTAACCATAAAATTCTTTTTCAAATGGATCTAATGGCATTGGGAAATTGTGGCATATTGTTTTTTCGAAACTTTCATTATTTTACCTTCAAGTACCTCAGCAAAGCCTATTTGCTATTGAACTAGAACGTTTTTGTTGCAAATTAGAACTTTCCGCGATATCACCAACATTAATGTAATCTTTTACTTTATTTTTCAGTATCATCCTACAATCGTGACCAAAAGAGCAATATTAAATGGAGGATGCAACTCTGGCTTATGAAGGTTTTTCGCACATCATTTTCGGTTATAATGATAACAACGAAAAATTACAGATATGCGGTTTTTCGAGCGTCGTCTAACAGAGGTGATATCCGGTATGCAGCCAAGAGTCAAAAAATGGAGAAGTCAGTTTATCTTTATCTTATACAGTGTTATGAACTCGTACTTGCCTCGTACTTGATATTTTTTAAACATTTTTGTTTTAATAATTCATCTTTTGGAAAAAAATCGTCGGTCCTGGTTGGGAACCTTTTTACAGTCAAACCCCCAAAAGTTCGTTCCCGCCTTGGGTCCGACACTTTCTTTAGCTCAATTTTCGAAGTCTTTTGCTAAATGTGATTCGCCAGTCTAGTCCCAAATATCGCAAGAATACTGACTTTGCCGATCGTTTTTTCAAAATCATTAAATTTCGCCATAAAGACCCGCGGACCTCGGTTATCCGGCACCTGATTTTCAAAAAGGGGTGCCGGATAACCGAGGTTCGCGGGTCTATGACGAATTAAAAATTTTGGAAAAACGACCGGCAAAACAGAATCCTTGCGATATTTCGGACTAGACTGGCGAATCACATTTAGCAAAAGACTTCGAAAATTGAGCTGAAAAAAGTGTCGGACCCAAGGCGGGAATGAACTTTTGGGGGTGCCGGATAAACGAGGCTTGACTGTATCAGGTTTCCCATGTTAGAGAATTGATTGTAATAAAATGAATTTTTCGTTTAGTTGCTCTCGCAGTCGTTTTCCTGTCCACGGTTTATAGTGCCTATTTCTGGATAATCGATCCATCGATCAGATTTGTAAGCTTTAACTTTTTTCAGTCTCATTTTATTGTGCTAGTCTTTCAGATAACGCTTTGGGAATCCTTGCTGAAGCATCCTCTCTTCACCATAAGCCTGTCTATGTTACTATTCCTGTTCTTGGTCTGTGGAGTTCATAAGAAAGTTGTTGCGCCAAAAGTGTAGGTTTATTATTTTAACTTTTTTTATTTTGCCGATTACAAGTCAATGCCTAGTTTTAGCCATCTCCCCCTTTTACAACATTTGTTCAATTGGCTGTGGTCCTAACCGGGCTTGTAACCGAATACTTGTATAATTTGCATTAAAGGAGTCGATGTCAATGAATGAATGACATCTTTAGGATACCTATCGTATTATTTTCTAAAATAGCCCCTGCTCTAAGATAAACCCCCATTAAAATATCTCCGTCAAAAAAGGAATTTACATCACTGTTCACTGCGTTTAATTAAAACCCACGAACTATACCGATTCCGCTTTTTAGATTTTAATTTTTAACCCAAAAATCTCTAGATTGACTTCAAATTTTTATGAAAATTGGAGGTTTGAATAAAACAGTCTCGGGGCCTATTTTAGAGGAAATGCGGCATCTGACTGATTTTCCTATGCAATGCATAAATTAACGCTGTGCCTTCTAAAATCCTAATTTTTTAATTTTGCGAGTGTGCATGTTTTTGCAACCATTTGCACTTGAGCTCTTGCTTCTCCGGATTGATATTGTGTAATGAAATTGAGCTCTGTGTGTATTGTCCGTATGTTCGAGAAAATCTCAAAAATTTGTCATCAATCTTCCAAGCTCAATTTTGGTGAAAAGGTTTATTATGTTCTGGAATGCTAATAGTTGTGTTAAAAATAAGTTTATTATCTTAAAAAGTAGCGTTAAGCTCCAGTGCATTTTTCCATAGCATACCCATGCGAACTCATATAGAGGACAATGTTGTATTGGTCTGTGTTCTGACATACCGTTTCACCGAAGAAGTGTTTCAAACAATGATCTTTGTGTCTAGCATGATAGGTGGCGAGCATAGAAAGTAGTGAAAAACTTACACAGTTGTGTTTTTGTGGCTGCGAGCACATTGAATAGCTGTACGAGTGAGCAGAGGGGATGCTTATTTGTGATGTAGCTTGTATTTGCACCACTTTATTGCTTACGACAAACAATGCGCTAGTGTTCACCGAAAAAAGAAAGAGCAGGCGGATTTTCGTCTTGTCTTTTATGCTGTATGTGTCTGAGTCTTAAATATTTGAGGGCCTACTTAAGTTCTCCTGCTAGCTTTGGGAGTAGGAGCAAGACTGGGATAAAACTTTTTGCTTAGGCTTAGTATAATTTTTTAATTTTTAACATTTTTATTAGATTTTTATTTACCAATATATGAAGTCTGAACTTTTTTTAATTGATAAAATGTTGAAACCTTTCCGGTGATTTTTCAAAAAAATCTTCTGGCTTCCTTTTTCAAATTAATTTTGAAGCTGTTTTAGTTGCATTTGTTTGTGAAAAAGATCATGTAGGTTTTCTTTGAAAGCCTGCCAATCACCTTTCTTTGTTTGCCAGATTACGCTATGCAATGGTTCATCACTTTACTCTTTTAATTTAGTTCACCTATGTGGGTTGCCTAGCTATAAATTTCAATGAGAAGGGAAAATTGCAAAAAATGCAGGACTCTATTAGCACTCTAACCAGATTTTATTATAATTTCTTTTTGTTCACCTCTGTGTGTGCAGCTGCCCTTAAAATTTTTCCATACTATTTCTCTATCTCTAGTTGAGTGAGTATATGTATTCCATAGGCGCGAAGAAACTGGGTTGGCATTATAAGAAGACTCTGTGTGGAAGATGTGAAGGAAAACATGCAACAGACATGGTTTAGCGCACACACACACTACTGCGGTTGCACTCAGTGGATGGGAAAAAGAAAGAGTGGTTTGAAGCAGCAAAAAAGTGGACTAGATGTGGGCAAGAAACTGCCTGTCCTCTTGCTATTTTTTCTTGGAACAGCTTATGTCCATTGGAGTGAGTGGTATTTTGAAAGTGTTGTATTAATCTAATGTATCCATACTCTAATAGATATTATCGCGGTTTGTGCGATTGGCATAAAGAAAGCACAGCACCCTAGGCAACCATAATTCTTTTAGCAGTTGCGGAAGGTTTAGCTTTTTTATTTCGCGATTACTATAAATTTACCTATGTGTGTCCGTTACAACCACGCTCTAAGTCGTTCTTGTTCTTGATTGTTGTACAGTTGGACTGTGGAATGGGTTTGCTATCTTTCGAGAATAATAAGGAAGGTGCTGTGTGTGTCATGCAATACTCATCTCTTGAATGGTCATCGCTATGTAAAATGTAGTAGTAGTTTCAGTATCCTTTTATATGCGAATTTCTTAGAAGGAACAAAACTTTGGGGCACCCTTTGTTGGTAATTTCGGTTGTAAATAAAAATCATTCTTTTAATCAATTTAGTTGGCAGGGCAGTTTATATCAATTTTAAGGAAAAATCTGTCAGGTGTATTTTTCTTTCTAAAAATGAGCGATTGGTTGAACTTTTGGTTCTGCTAATAGGCGATAAATCTATTTTGTTTCCTGCTAGATAACCCAGAATTAGGTAACCATATGCATACCTCTAGCTTATTATGTTCTAGCCACCGTTTTTGTTGCGTTCTTTGCGCATTAAATTACAACCATATCTGCTTTCTGTGTGTTTTCTTCTCTGTCTCTATCTTTCACATGCATTGATTGCGCATCCCAGTGGGAAGAGAAATGTGAATAAAAAGAGAAGAAGACTAAAACTGGTTATATTGAGTGGAATAACATTAAAATAGCCTCCGAATACTGCTTTCTGTTGGTCTCTATTTTATTTTCTTATTTTCAGCATCGCTATCAGGTGTCGAAGTGTTCTGGCCGACTTTTGTCTGAGTTGTGATGAGGTGAGTATATACCAGTTTAATATTTTTGGTTTAATACTTTTGTCAGGGAGTTCAAATTTTTTACTTGTACCAGCCCACGCATTTTTGTCTTTAAATGTTAATATTGCACTATCTTTCGGTGTACTGTTATCACTGAAGTGTTCTTTTTGGATGGTTGATTCACAGCCATTGAACAAACAAAACTATGTTATTGCTTTCCGCTGCTATTGTTCAGGGTTCCTAAAAGCGTAAAAATAACCTCGTTTTTGGAAGGTGAAAATGAAATTTTTTTTGGAATTGTGTGATTGGGATTAGTTTTTTTGTCTTCACCTGTTTTTCACAAAGAACATCCGTAGAAGTGGCACCTAATTCCCTGAATAAAGTTACATTTTCTCTACTCACTCACAAAAGTCTATATTTTTTTAGAATGGCAAGCTGATCGTAAGGCCGGCTTACTCTATCAATTCTCCGTCAGTTACACCGTTGTCTAGCTCTCAGATGTTGAAGATGGTTGGCTGATTCCTGTGGCTATGAAATTGTCAGAAAAAGGAAATGATGTGAAAAACATACGGGTTATGTGTCGTTTTTTTTGACGCAGTGTTGTTGTTTTGGAAATAAATGCTCCATTAATTTATTGATTCCTAATTATGGCGTGTTTTTTAAATAATTTAATGAGAAACTTTCACTATTAAAATGTATTTTTGTCAACTTTTGCACTCCAGCTTTTAAGTTGGTGACAGCCAAAAATCATTTTCGCGTATTCATTCTGGAATGTATTGAGCAATTTCAACTTGAGTTTCAGAAGGGTATTGGTCTCTGACATTTTTATTTCACCGACAACAAGAGGACTAGCCTGTGTGTCTGAGAAGCCAGTGGGTGGTGAGTGACTCAATATGTTTGCATTCAATAAAAAACAAAAAAGTCCTAAGATTAGATCAGCAATAATAAGAATTTAAACAAAGTATCGTCAAATTTTTTTATTGTGAGGATATCAGGGCAATTTTTTGAAATTATTTGAGAGTAAACAAGTCTTTTGGTGGTTGGTCACCTAATTTAGTTCAAAATCAATAAAAACTATTGATTTATAGAGTGATCAAGTAGAAGAAGGAGGAGAGAGATTTTTAAATCATCTTTGCACTTGTTTTCGCCGTCTTTCTATTCTGTTCTATAATACTCTTATACAACGGGTAACCTACGGGAAATTCCTCTCTTCCCCAACCCCCAATCCACTCAACAACCGTGGCTCTTCTTCTCAACTCCCTCCAAGATTCTCTTAACTCCACAACAGAAGATATAAGCAAATTCGCAGGCAACTTTAGCAGGCAGTTGGAGACGAGCACAGAAGCAGTCATCAGTGCAATTTATTCCACAGCCACTACTATAGTCGGCAACTTGACTGGGGGAATTGCATCTGCTCAAAGTGTTTTAGACGGATCCAGTGAGAATAGCACTGCGGCAAATACTTTTTCGGAAGCACAATCCACTACAAAGTTGTGGCATATTGTGGCTGGAGTTGGCAAAACTGAAAGTTTGGCAGCAACCACAACTACTGCAGCGATCGCGGATAGTGCAAAGTGAGTGGCTTTTTAATTTGTTAATAATAGAATTTATTGATTAAAAAATATAAATTGTACAAAATGGCTTAATTTTTGCCCTCGTGCGAATTTAAGGGGAAGAACTTACCAAATGAACCTATTTTAGGCTATCCCTTGAATTAGGCGACTCTTACATCATTTCTTTGGCTAAAGCTGTATAGTCAAATGCTTTTTCGTTTAAAAATGCTTGAAGTGCTAGCTTCAATAATAGTTTTACAAGAGAACCTCGTGAGCTTGTTTTTTACTCATCCAGGAGAGTTTGGTCTCACTGGATAGCCAATATGCGACTTTTAATGGCATTTGTTGAGATCTCCGGCCAATAGCCAAAAAAAAGTTTGGTCAAAAAGACTAGTAGTAAATTATTGAAAAATCTTTGTCAAGCAAAATATCTTGGACCCTGTGGTTTTCAATAATTCAGTAGCATTTTTATCGAAACTTTTTTTGCTATGAGCCCAAGATCCCAGCGAATTTGATCGAAAGTCGCATATTGACTACCCAATGACACCAAACTCTCATGAATGCATGAAAAACAATCTCGCGAGATTCCCTTGTTAAGCTGATTTCCTTGTGGAGTGAAAGTCCGTAATCTGCCATAGTGGCCAAGGAAAAGCAATATTTTACATTTTTTTCACTATCGCTAAAATAAAAATTAGAGTGGGGTGGGAGGATCCCCGAAACTGATATACAAAACAGATGCAAAATTCTGAATATAAACAAAAAGATGTGGTTGATTTCTCCCGTCAAGAGGTTCAAAAATAAAGTCAAATTAGTAATTTACCAAGTCGTATTTGAAAAAAAAATGGGGAGGAGAAAAATGGGCCATTTCAAATTGGGCCAATGCAAATTGGGCGTTTTCAAATTGGGCCACATTTTTGAGCAATTTATTCAGGAAAACAGATCAAGCAGCTGACTCTTGAGCTGCTTGAGCTCTTAACCAGTACTCGTAGTACGAGTACGACTTCCGAGCACTGCTGTTAACTATGCCAATGGAGTCGGATTACCTCGTATTGAATTTCTCGTATCCATCGCTGCTCATTTGGAAAAGTACCAAAGAAATTGTTAAAAATCTGTTTGCTTGTTACCGTTGTATGTGGGACGAGTGCATAAATTAGTTCTGGTGAAGGCGTTTATTGACTTTTCTCAACCTATGTCTGAAAATGGGGCGTTCATTAGAGAGATACGGAAATAGTAACTAATGTTGACCAGAAAAAAACCCCAACAAAAATTTCATCCCTCTGTATTGAAAGCGAATTGCATTTTCTCGAATGGGTACAGTCTACAATTTCGTATAATGCCTTCGCGATATAACGCCACCAAAAGTCGGTCACAAGAGGTGGCCATATATAGAATGTAGTACAAGGAATGAAGTAAAAAAGCAGCAAAATGTAAAATTTGAAAAAGCACTCAAGTTTAGGAAAAAGGTGAAAGTCTGGTGAAAAAACATTGCCTTGGTTACCCGTGTTGCTTGACTCAAAAATGTGGCCCAGTTTGCATTGTCCCAATTTGAAATGGCCCATTTTTCTCCTCCCCGAAAAAATTGCTTTTCCTCAAAAATTTACAAAATTACATATTAAAGTTTTTTTATACCAAAGTGTAGCCCAGAATCTCAGCTTTCTAGCAAGCTATCAAATGATCTCATGAGATTTTAAAAAGTTGTAGAAAAAAGTGTTTGAATGAAGAAATTAAAAAAAAATTGGGTTTATACAAAGACCTTTTTCTGATTACTACCCATTTGCGCAAATTTGTTCACAGCTGTTCCCTGATTTGCGGCTTGAACAAAGCTCTAAATTAAGTCGGAAAACACCTTTTGGCCCGTCCTAACATACGCCGGCCTACCCTTGCCTAAGCCTAAAAACCCGAGTTTCATTGTTGAAAAAATTTGCGCAAATGGGTAGTAACGCCTTTTCTGCAACTTTTCGAATTGTCATTAGGTAAGTTGATAGCTTGTTAAAAAGCTGAGATTCTGAGCTGCATTTCGGAAAAAAAATTTAAAAAAGAAATTAAAAAAAGTTTAATAAATATTTTAGAGAGTTTTTTTTTAAGGTTTGACGGAATAAATTACTGATTTGACGGGATTTTTGAACCTTCTGACTTGAGAACATAATTTTAGTCCTAAACAAAGTGCTTACAATTTTTTTTAATAAAATGTACAAACATGCAAAAAATTGAGCCAAACGAAGAGAGAAATAAAGAGCCAAAAGCACGTGTGTAAAACTGGCAAAATATCGTGAATCAATAGGAACAAAAAAACTCCTCTGCCCGTCTACCCACAACTTTAGTTCTCTGCCACTTTAGATCACTAGTCGAGGAGTGGGGAAAGCCGATTGTATCGCGTGTGCTAGAAGCAGCAGCAGTCGGCAGTGGGGAGCAACAAGGAGTGGCTGACTCACCATCCAACCGTCTGGTCCCCTCCTTCACTTCCTCCTCCAATTCCATTTTGACAAGCACCGCCAAGGCTGTGGTCCATCAACTGGTGCAGGCTGTCAGCAACAACAATACATTGGCACAACAAGGCAGCAATCATCATCATATCAACCAGAATTACGACTACCAAAACAACACCTTGTTGAACAGTAGCAACAATAGCTCCATGGAAGGCATGTTGCTAGTGGATGAAAAAGGTGTAGCACTGATTCCACTCGAGGTTAGACTATTTGATTAGGGTTTTTTTTTCAATGTGGGCTTGTACAAGCTTCTAAAATATGATACAGTCAAACCTCGTTTATCCGGCACCCCAAAAGTTGGTAACGCCTTGGTTCCGACACTTTTTTCAGCTCAATTTTCGAAGTCTTTTGCTAAATGTGATTCGCCAGTCTAGTCCCAAATATCGCAAGGATACTGATTTTGCTATTCGTTTTTTCAAAATCTTTAAATTTCGCCGTAAAGACCCTCGGACCTCGGTTATCCGGCACCTGATTTTCAAAAGGGTGCCGGATAACCGAGGTTCGCGGGTCTTTATGACGAAATTTAAAAATTTTGGAAAAACAACCGGCAAAAACAGAATCCTTGCAATATTTCGGACTAGACTGGCGAATCACATTTAGCAAAAGACTCGAAAATTGAGATGTCGGACCCAAGGTGGGAACGAACTTTTGGGGGTGCCGGATAAACGAGGTTTGACTGTACGTACAGTCAAGTCCCAATAACCCGGCACCTTCACAAGTTCGTTCCCGCCTAGGGTCCGACACTTTTTCACTCGGGTTTTGTAATCTTTAAACTACTTTTGTTTCGATAGTTTGGTTAAAAATTTCGTCAGGATTCCGACTTTAGCGGTTGTTATCTAAAAATCTCATAAATTTTCCACTAAAAAACAAAATCCCCATGACCCAGATCCCTATTTTGAAAAAAAAAGGATGCCGGATCATGGGGATTTATTTTTTTAGTGGAAAGATTGTAGGATTTAAAAAAAAAACGACCGGTGAAATCGGAATCCTTACGATATCCTGGTGCAGACTACCAAAACAGAAGTAGTGAAAACTTCAAACATTGAGGTCAAAAAAGTGTCAGACTATGAGCGGCAACGAACTTGTGGTGGTGCCGGGTCAACGGGACTCGCCTGTATTGGTTGCTGAAACATCAACGGTTGTTTTTTCACCCATCCACTGCTCTGCCATTCAGCTACCAAGGCCATTAAACCCCAACTTTATTTATTTTTTCTGGGAGCCGCCCAACCAACCTCACAACACTTGGTTCTTTTCGGTTATCCGGGGGACCTTTTAAAATTGCTTTTTTGATTTAATTTTACATATTTTCTGAATTCTTTAAATTTTTATTGTAAACAAACAACGACAAAATAACTATTCAACGGAGATTTTCGGTTCGTACAATTCAGCAATAGCCTTCAGAAGTTCTTCAAATGGATCCCTGTCCTTCATGTGATTTCTCCACCAAAATTCTTCCAGATAGGCAGTTAGATGATGACGCGCTGTACCACTCTGAATCTTGTTGCGCTTCTTGGACGATCGCCACATTCTCTCTACAGTGTTGGTGTGCGCCCCAGTCTCCGGATCGACAAAATTCTTTGAATGGTTCACTGTTAGATGCGTGAGAGTAAGAGGGCAGGTCCCCCGGATAAAAGGTCCCCCGGATAACCGAAAAGAACCCAACACTTTGAAAAATCTGGACTTTGCAAAGCTTTTAAAATGCAATAACAAAGCAAGAAATTTTTTGACAGAGAAAAAATATAAATTAATGGATTAATGGTGATTGATTATAAACTACTTTTTTCTCTTCTCTTTTTTGGTGAAAAAATCAATTTTCGGTTGTGTCTGTTAAAAATAAGCTTTAATGACTGTGACGTGACTGGCAATGGCTGGTCGGCCGGACAAACAAACATGTGCTAACTTTTTTTTTACTGGTGCAGAGAAAAAAGAGAAAGTCGAATTTCGCTGTTCGTTGTGGTGTTTGAGGATTAGGATTTGATGCGTTGTTGCGGACTTTATTTCTGCTTCCTCCTTCTGAATTTTGTTGTTGTTTGTGCGGCTGTTAGTTTTTTTATTGATTAGGTTTATTTTCAAAAACTGTTTTTTGCTCAATTGTTCTATGATATTGGGTTGGTGCAGAATTAACGTCGGTTTTTTTATTTGCACACTAATCAACTACAACCCAAACACAAGTCCGCCTATAACATTTCTGAATATTATTCTGGAGCTTATTCACCCTCTACAGCAATAACAGCTTCCCATGTGCTCGATCAATTCCGCTAGCGAAGAAGTGAGCATTTTTTGACGTAATCAGAAATTCGGAGATACGTCAAAAATGCTCACTTCTTCGCTCGCGGAATTGACCGGCTACCGAGCACATGGGAAGCTGTTATTGATGTAGAGGGTGAATATGCTCCAGAATAATATTCAGAAATGTTATAGGGTTTGTTGGTTGAATAGTGTGCAAATAAAAAAACCGACGTTAATTATGCACCAACCCAATAATACGGTGGGCCGAGAAATTCGCCAAATTTCAAACGAATTTTATTTTTTTCCTGACGTGATTTCGGAAAAATGGGTTTTCGTGTTTAACTTGGTGCATAATGTCAAAAATTCAATTTTGGGACCGTACTCCCTTATACGATCATGGCCCAAAAATGGGTATTGACCAGGGCTTCGAACTCAAAATTTTAAAAATAAAGACATTTGCTCAAATTAAGGACGTTTTGGAGAATTTTGGCAAAAACATGCTATTTTATCCAGTGCTCATTGCTTTTTCGGTACTACAAAAATAAAATTTTGTCGTAAAATTCTAAAATAAAAATAAGATTTGGGGTCCCAAAGTAAGGACGAATTTTATGAATAATTACAGTTCGAAGCACTGGTTTTGACAATTTTTTGAGCTTTCCCGGTCATTATTGGGCTGTACCTCATTTCGTAACGCGCAATTTCGTAACAGCTTCATTTCGTAACAGCTTCATTTCGTAACGGCTTCATTTCGTAACAGCTTCATTTCGTAACAGCTTCATTTCGTAACGGCTTCATTTCGTAACAGCTTCATTTCGTAACAGCTTCATTTCGTAACAGCTTCATTTCGTAACGGCTTCATTTCGTAACAGCTTCATTTCGTAACAGCTTCATTTCGTAACAGCTTCATTTCGTAACGGCTTCATTTCGTAACAGCTTCATTTCGTAACAGCTTCATTTCGTAACAGCTTCATTTCGTAACAGCTTCATTTCGTAACAGCTTCATTTCGTAACAGCTTCATTTCGTAACGGCTTCATTTCGTAACAGCTTCATTTCGTAACAGCTTCATTTCGTAACGGCTTCATTTCGTAACAGCTTCATTTCGTAACAGCTTCATTTCGTAACAGCTTCATTTCGTAACGGCTTCATTTCGTAACAGCTTCATTTCGTAACAGCTTCATTTCGTAACAGCTTCATTTCGTAACGGCTTCATTTCGTAACAGCTTCATTTCGTAACAGCTTCATTTCGTAACGGCTTCATTTCGTAACAGCTTCATTTCGTAACAGCTTCATTTCGTAACGGCTTCATTTCGTAACAGCTTCATTTCGTAACGGCTTCATTTCGTAACAGCTTCATTTCGTAACAGCTTCATTTCGTAACAGCTTCATTTCGTAACGAGATGATTTCGTAAAAAATAGTTTTGTAACGCGAGATTTCGTAACAAATTTTTTCGTAACGCAAACTTTGCTTTCTGGAATTCTCTGATTTAGCAATTCTATTATTTTTTCTCCATTAGGTTACTTTAGTAATTTTTTAAATCAACTCTAAACCATCTAATCATACAATTTTCATCACAACCACTCTATGTTTAAGTGTAACCACCGTATTAAGTCTACTCACCACACACCCCAACATACCATAACACATTCCAACATGCCCAACACATATTCCAGCATTTCCACCACACATTCCTTTATTCGACGCCACCCAAACAAAAGTGAAACAAAAACACTGAGATAACATTTGATTATTGATTTCTGCTCCTTCTACGCCGAGCATTTCTTCTTGTGCCTCCGTCGTTCATCTCTCCTTGAGGCATAGCCGCTTGGCGCTGCCTTTCGCCTGCCTCTCCCTCCACACTGCGCAAAGTCCTTGTGATCTTCTGCAGTCCACCGATGAGATCCGTTCCGCTGAAGGCTCTGATGGTCTGTTGAAGGCGTTCTTGCTTCTGCCGCTCCATTTTCGTTGCAATCCGTTCTGGTGTTGAGAGGGACGAGACTTGAATCCAGAGGTTGCGAGAGATGGTACCTTAAACGATTAATTAGCTGTGCTACTCAGCGACACAGAAATTTTACCAACCAATTTCAATCTTGAACAGTTTCAGGCATTTCCACATCGAGTGGCCTCGCTCTCGAGTAACAGCGTTGATCGATCGATGCCACGCCTCCAATGCACACGTTGTAGTCGGGTCCCCAGCCATGGCTTCAGCACTGTGATTCCATAGCTCGATGAGAAATCGAGGTGACGTCCCATCCTCTTTTCGAATCCAAGTCTAAAAATTTTTATGGACATGAACCTATTTAAATAAAGGTAACATAAGAAACTCACCGCTTTGAAATACGCGACAAACCTTGCCATGCCAGGGTAATCCACTTCGCTGCCGAATTTCGCTACCGCCTGATTACCATTATAATTCACTAGCTCTGAGAAGGCCGTGCAGACAAATTGCTGAGGGATGAAGGCAAGTGTGCGGAAGAGGCCAATATACTCGTTGAAGAGGACATCCGTTCGATACTTCTGGTCTAATTTCACCTGTAATACAGCAGAGAAATGAAAACAGGGCAACAAGCAATCCACCTTTTGAATCCATCGCTGTATGGCCTGTGCAAAATGGAAGTAACAGCATCTGTGACGGGCTCCTTAAAGTGAAATAATACAAATGCTTACAAACAAAATTAATGTTAAACAAAATACCGGGAAAATGATTGAGAATCGAGAGACCTTCTTTTGCACGCTCACCGGATCTGCCTTGCATGTATGGCCCTCTTTTAGCTCCCTGCCGTATCGATCATCCTTCAACTGAACTTGCATAGAACAACCACTCTCAGACTTGGCGCAGTAATAGAGCTTATGGATGTGCTTGAGCCTGCCGCGTGCATCTTTCTCTTCCCTTATTTTGCGCAAATAGTAGAGAGACCCTGGAACAAGATATCATCAAAGCCAGCCTAAGCAAAAACAAAGCAAAAGGTAGTGACGAACCGTTGTATAGGAGCATAGGCTTCCCCCTGTTGCTTGGCACGTATTTAAGATCCGGAGGCTGCTTCAATTGTACGAATCGCTCATTTTCTTCACCGGCTTCAACATAGTGTGTTGACTCTGAATCTTGGCTTGAATTCCCCGGCTCCTCCCTTATTGTACGCTGTTGTTCTCCCTCATCGGCGGACTCTTCCTCGTCAGACGCATCACTGAGTACATTTCGTAGATCTTCCTCATCGCTCATCAGCAGATCATCATCGAAGTTTGCATTCATCTATAAAATACAAAGATTAATTACATGCGTAAACAATCAAGCAAGCATCAAGTAAAGATGACGTTAACATAACTGTTACGAAAATATTTGTTACGAAATCTCTCTGTTACGAAAAAATTGTTGTGAAACGAATCTGTTACGAAATCTTGCGTTACGAAAAAAATGTTACGAAATGAAGCTGTTACGAAATGAAGCCGTTACGAAATGAAGCTGTTACGAAATGAAGCTGTTACGAAATGAAGCTGTTACGAAATGGCGCGTTACGAAATGAGGTACAGCCCATTATTGGACTAAAAACATGTTTACCGTATACAGTCAACTCTCGATACAGTGTAGTCCTAATCATTGAACTTCTGTACGGATTTTTCAACTTGGTTTCTAACAAAACAACGCCTAGAATTTAATTTGAGGTGTAGTTTTGTCAGAAACTAAGTTGAAAAATCCGTACAGAAATTCAATGATTAGGAAAAAATTTTGAATCAGCGGGGACAAAATTTAAACAGGTGAGCATGCCCCTTTAACTCTGAAATGTTAGTCAAAAATTGGGGGTGGGGCATTATTAGAGGGTGGTGGATTAATAGAGGTTATATAATTGTTCAAGTTTCAAATTTTGACCTTATTTCTTGATTTCCACTCAAAATTCCTGAAGCTATTTGCATTAAAATGGATCCGTTTTTGTGAAATAAACGAACAAATTTATATGCCATTGTGTAGCCAATATCCTAGGCTTTCAATTGTGGGGTAAAATGCTAAAAAAATTTGGAAAAAATAGCACCTAAACAAGATAAAGACTTGAAGAAAGAATTTTTAGATTTTTTTTGACCAAATTTGACTTATTGCCCAGGGGTACCAATGGAAAGCGTCGTATAAAAAACCCGTTTTGGTCACTGGAACTAGGCAAAAAGAGTATCTACATGCACTTTTAGGCTAAGTTCACAATGTAGAGGCAAAGTGAGCGCCTTTTAATTTTGAGATTTATATTTCTTTTCAATTTTTCAAAGTTTTAGTACCAAATTGTGGCCCTGAATGTCAGCTACATTGTGGTACCAAAACTTCCAGAAAAACGAAAATTTTGTAGATCTAAACTTTAAAAGGTGCTCACTCTGACACGTTTTTCAGCACGGAGTGAGCGCCTTTTAAAGATTAGATCTACAAAATTTTCGTTTTTCTGGAAGTTGTAGTACCACAATGTAGCTGACATTCAGGGCTACAATTTGGTACTAAAACTTTGAAAAATTGAAAAGAAATATAAATCTCAAAATTAAAAGGCGCTCACTTTGCCTCTACATTGTGAACTTAGCCTTAGGCTCTATCTTAGAATACGTTTCCATTTTTTGCCTTGGTCCCCCCTGTTGTTTTTTAATGTGATCATGGTGACGGACCACTATCACACAATAAAACAACAAGGGGGACCAAGGTGAAAAATGAAAACGTATTCTGAGATATAGCCCACTTTTATGCCACACCATTATTCGAAATCACGTCAGGAAAAAAGTTGTGGCTGTTTGAAATCAGCTCACTCTGTATTTTGCGAATGGCCACTCGCCGAATTACTGATTTACCCCTCCAAATTATTTTCTTACCCCACCAAATTTGAATTTTGAGCAAAATACTCATTTACCCCAGATTTACCGCCAGATTGAGTTCTCGGCTAACCACAAGTCGATTTCTTCTTTGTTTCGGCAAACCTTTTCCTCATTCCAAGAAGCAGCAGGTCCTCTTTTCATCTGAAGCTAGATAAAGAGCTAGTACTTAAGTTAGTACGCTAATAAGCTAGTACTTAGAGATGAAACCCAACATAGGCAGAATACAAACATCCCTAAGTAGAGTTAAAATTTGACGGGGTAAAAAAATAATTTGACGGGGTAAAACAATTTGAGCCACTGCGAAAAACGATAAACATGTTTTTAATCCAAATATATTTTCAAATGAATTTGCATGAATTATATTTCTCCATTACTCTTCTGTAAAATTTCATGGCTATTGTTTTGGCCTAGAGATGGCTGCATTCATCATTGTAAAAATTTGGCTAGCCTAGTAATTTCTCTTGCTCATCTTTCTAAATTTCAACACAATCGATTTGCTGGCCAAAATAATTGAACACAGACTGTGCTTGACGATATGACCAGCCTAATGTACAACCAGAAGGAAGTGGAGCATGTGGAGGAACAATCGATGGAGGTAGTAAATTGTTCAGTTTGATCAAATTGCGTCTTTTGTTGCAAATAACTTGTTTTGTAATGTAAGCTATATATCTCTCTTTTGCAATATCTAACTACGGTCCAATAATCATAATCTCAAAAATCCAATGATAAAGACCGAAACCCGCAGCTAATGTATTAAAAAACATCAAAACAGGTTTGCTTCTGCCCAAGGTCGGACAATTTTTTACCCTAAAATTAGGCGAGTTTTGCTGAATTTAGTTTGTGTGCGAAACCAGCAAAAATTCTAATTTCGGCGATAGTTTTTGTGAAAAGCTATAGTTTTACTATTTCCCTGTCTCAATAAGGAATGTGTTATACCAGTCTCTCATATGTATATTTTAAAAAGCTTTGTACTTTTTTTAAAACCCCAAATATTTTTTTAATTTCACTTTTTGTTGTTAAAGTTCGGTATACCAACTCCCTAAAATGTATCAACGAGCTCTTTTTGCAAAGTTCTAGGGATAAAAATATATATCCAGCTAGCCTCCGGTACCGTCTACCTTGGTCCCCCAAGGCAAAATGTCAAAATTTAGTCAAAAACTGCGGTCCCCACCTAAAACATGTTTTCTACACGTTTCAGGCCTTTAATCACACAAAAAAGTGCTTCAAACCATTTTTTGGGAGGAGTTAGGATACCGAACTCCGGCCTTTTTCGCTTCAAAATGGCATCATTTGGCAAAATGATGCCATTTTGAAAATGTACTTTTTTACTCAAAAATAAATCTCACAGCCCTGCGTTATCCCTAAATATGTGTTATTTATTGGGAGTGTTGCGGGTCTGAACGGTGAAGTTATAGTCTTCCATAAGAAGATCGGCAAAATAAGAATCCTTCCGATATTAAGAAACGATATTAAGCGACATTAAGTATAGTAAGAAAAACAACAAAAAAGAACTGGCAAAAACCTTTAAAAATTTGGTTAAAAATTATATTCGGATCCTAGGCGGCAACGAAATTTTTGACATCCGTTTTTAAGAAAGTCGACTGTACAGGATGTATCAAAATTACGCGACCACCCAAAAAAATTTGGCTATGTAGCCTTTTGCCCGGTCGATTTCCGAACTTTGGGTTTCAACCCTCGGAAATCTCCATTTTCACTTGGGATTCTGCGCACGATAACCTACGACTCCAACGAAATTTATTCATTATCTACAGACAAAAAAAAACCACATACAAGAGATATTATTTTTGAAAGTGCTTTCCTTCTACAGTCTTCTTGAAGTCAACAGAATTTTTCTTAGTCAGGCGCGTTTTCTCAAGCTGTCCACGAAGGTGATGCATACTGTGAAATATCTGTAATCAACTAACAAAGGACAGTGAAAAGTTCTGACCTGCGGGAATGTGCAACCTGAAAGAATGACAGATAAAACAACCACGCGAAAATACATTGGTAAGTCTGGTGTCATTTGATCGGCGCAGAAACCTTCTATCGAATAAAAAAGATCTCGCCAAAAGGCGGGAATTAAAAAAAAGTTATGGCCAAAATTCAATCGGGCGTTTATAATGGGATACCCTGTATAGTAAGAACAACAACTTTTTTTATTGTGACACAACGTTGAAGGCTCGTTCGCGTATTGCTTGCCCAATTTATGGCTTCCTCCTTTCTGGACGATGCAATAAGTTATGACTGTTGCAAAGATCCTAAGTGAAGTTGGAGATTTCCGAGGATTAGGGCCCAAAAATTCGGAAATCCACCGGGCAAAGGGCTACATAGCCAATTTTTTTTCGCGTGGCCGCGTAATTTTGATACACCCTGTACATCCTTGCTAGGTAAATTTCCGAAATTTCAAGACCCTTATCCATTCCAGTTCAAATAGTATTGCGTCTTACCTGCTTGAATTATTTTATTTATGCTCTGTTTTGCAGGAGCTTCTGACAATGTTCCTGACGGCGTTAAGCGTCCTGTTTATGGTGTTTGGCGGAGCCATTCCTTACGTCTTCCAGTATGTGGAGATCTACCAACGCAAGAGTGCAGCTGGATTCTCATTACTTGTATGCCTGGCATTATGTGTAGCCAATATTCTCAGAATATTGTTCTGGTAATTTTCACATTTTTTAAAAATTAGATAACATTTCCAATTTTTTTGTGAAAAAATCTCTAAATTTTTAAAATTTTATCAAGTCCTTGTAAAAAGGCTGGGAGTCAGAGCTAGATATTGTTAAAAATTCTCATAGGATTGGAAAGAAATTTACAAAAAGCAGATTGGCATATAATTTGGGGGTGATTTTCGCAGTCTTTAGAAATAATAGGTCACCAAATCAGAATTGTCGAATAATTTATTTCTTATCAATTTGCAGGTTTGGCAAGCACTTCGAAACACCATTGCTTGTGCAGAGTGGAGTCATGATAGCTTGTATGGTCTTGATGCTTGAGATATCTGTGCGAATGAACAAGAAAACTGTGCCAGTTGCTCAACGAACATCTATATGGCGTAAGTTGGATTATTTCAAGGTGTGCAGGGTGGTGCATTATATGAATGTTCAATTTTATTTTTGACTTATTATTTGGTGCGTAGGCGGGCCAGCGCCAGATTGCGCAACCGCAAATTGCGCACAATTTGTTGCTTTCCACATCTAAAAGTAGGGTTGTTACACAGTTAACTCGATTTTTCAAAAAATTGCCCTTATTTCTTGTTTTTATGCTATTTTTTCTCTAAAATTTTGAGCAGGTCACCCCACGTTTGAAAGCCTAGAATGTTGGTTACCCAATGGTATGAAAATTTCTTGGTTTAGTTCACTAAATATACATGTCGAATTATTTCGAATTATTTCGAATTTTAATTCGAAAATAATTCGAAAGTGTTTGTAATAGAATATATACATTTTTGTGAACAAAACCAAGAAATTTTTATACCATTGGGTAGCCAACATTCTAGGCTTTCAAACATGGGGTGACCTGCTCAAAATTTTAGAGAAAAAATAGCATAAAAATAACAAATAAGGGCAAATTTTTTTGAAAAATCGAGTCAACTGTGTAACAACCCTATCTAAAAGTTTACAGGCGTAAAAACTGTAAACATACGTATGAAAACAGTAATAATGGCCAGAGAATAGTTGGAGGCATGAAAATGAAGAAATAGTGCAGTTAAATGAAGAAAAGTGTTGGCGCAATTTGCGGGTGCGCAATTCGAATTTGCGCAATCTGGCGCTGCCCCGTAGGCGCTAGGCCTCTTTTTCCGATTTTTGAATTCGCGCCTTTTTCTAAAAATATCATTTTTTGCAGTTCGTAAGACATTCGCTGGTCATCTCCTGCCCTTAAGCTTCGCCTAACTTTAATTTCTTTTGAAAAAATGCAGATAATTGCTAAAAATAAGTGAAATTCAAAAAGGGCTCAATTTAAAAAATCGGAAAAGGGGGCCAAATGCCTCAACGCGTATTATTTGAGTATCAGCGACGTGTACTTAAAGGGGCATGCCAGTGTGTTCAAATTTGGTGCCCGCCAATTCAAAAACTTTTCCTAATCACTGCACTTCTGTACGAATTTTTTGATTGGGTTTTTAACAAAACTATACCTAAAATTAAATTCCAGGCCTTGTTTTGTTAGAAACCGAGTTCAAAAATCCGTACAAGAGTTCATCGATTAGGAGATTTTTTGAATTGGGGTACCAAAACGGACGGAATGCCATTGCAACAGTATTTCTTCCAAATCACCAAACATTACGAAAAAATTGACTAATTCAAAAAGAGTCTGGCGAAAATTAACTCGGCCGATTTTAATGCGCCATCCCGCACCTTAAATCTGTGGTCAAATAATTACCGTATTTCCTCTAATAAGCGCCCATGCTCTAATAAGCGTCCACCCCCAACTTTGAAAACCTATATCTCAGCCAAGAAAGAATATTTCGCAAAGCTGTTTAATGCATTTTCTTAACTCGCACGAGTTCTACCGATTCCGCTTTTTACATTTTGAAATTTCATTGAGATCGACCCCAAAATTTTCAGATGTTTGGGTGTTTGAAAAATAAGCGCCCATGGGCCCTTATTAGAGGAAATACGGTAGTCAAGATGTGGAACATAAAAATCACTCAAAAATTTTATAAAAAAAAATCTGCACCAAACAAGCATCAAATGTGTGATAAAACCTGAAACTATAAGTCAGTTTCATTGGTGGTGCAGTAGACTCGCACTGAGCAGCACTGGGTTGAATTAACTGTGAGTTTTGGGTGGGGAAGCGACATTTGTTTGGGTATGTGTCTGCAAATGGCTGGTCCATTGGCTAGCGGACTTCTTAAGGTTACCTCTTTGTGGTTGCCCATCACTGGTTTATTGCCAAACCTGGTGTCTTCCACATATCTGGCCAGTTCGGCGTTATCAGCTGACTGTTGTCTGGTCCAGCCGTCCATCAATTGTTTCCTTCTACCCTTTTTGGGGCTCCCCTCTCCTAGTGCTTCACTCTGACATCTGGACTGCACCACCTCTATTTCCAAGCTTTGTCTAATGGCAACAATGCTGTTATTGTTCCATTCAATCCTCCTCTTGTTGCCAGTCAATAGCCAGTTCCTCGCCTGAGCAGCCTTTTGAATGATTTTGTTGGGCTTGGGTATGGGCACGGGCTGGTTTGGACTGCTAACCTCGATTTTAGTCTGAACCTAAAATCACGGCTCGTATAAAGCGTATCCAAATAAATTTACTTTTTATTTTTGACTGAGTTTTGAGGGGCGATCCGTTTGTTTGTCCCGTTAACTATACTTTTCAAAATGACTCAGAATGAGACCTACCTACAATTCTGCAATTAACTGTGGAATTTCTCGTATATTACTCGATAAATTCTACAGTTAATTCGGTGGGTCTCATTCTGAGTCAGAATGACTGGGTGGTCATTCGGAGACGTTTTGAAAAAATAGTCAACGGGACAAAAACAAGCCTTACCCCCCAAAATCAGAAATTAAAAATATTTAGGCCCTATATAAATATTGCCCAAATGGCCCTATCCAACAAAGGGGTGGTTTTTTTTGCCATGGTCCCCATTATTGAATTTGTTTGTAAATTTTAAGCCTTAGGCCAGCGAATGTTAGGACGAATTCAAACATAAGTCTATCATATATTTGAGTTCGTCCTAACACACGCTGGCCTACCCTTGCCCAAAGCAAAAGCCTAAAAAGTAAAAAAAAAACAGGGGGACCAAGGCAAAAAAACCCCCTTTGTTGGATAGGGCCGATATTTGTTTGAAAGCATATTGCATACCTCTCCCAAAAAAAATTCCTTGGTACCCCAATTGCTTTTTTTGCAATTTTTTCCGAAGTTTTCTAAAGTCTAAAAAACCACTTAGTTACACTTTAACCATTTTTGTGCAATTTTTGAAGAAAATGTTTTGCCTGGGTCCTCCCTGTTTTTTCGGTCGGATGTATACACCTTCATGGATATATGCCCTTCCCCCTTTCCTTGCAATGAGGAGCAAGTCTTTGGCGGCGTAGCGGCCAAACATACCTAAAATCTAGGGTACCTGGTTTAGGTACCCACCATACCTGGTGAAAATTTTGGTCAAAAAGTCAATTTTCGGTCAAAAATTTTTTTGACCGAAAATTATCGAGCCCCACCTAAAAACTCTTTTTCTACACTTTAATCATGCTAACACGACTGAAAAAGTGGTCAAAACACGTTTTTGGGCACAACACAGACAACGAATTCCTGCCTCAAAATCCCCACCTTAGGACTTTTGGCCCTTCTTTTTCTGGCTAACAGAAAGTTGGAAATTGTGGAGGTTCGGCGGAGAATGGTTGTAGCTGGAGAGCTGTGCCTCTTCAGAGAATACCTACAGGGCATGCGGATCAGATCATTTGTGGATGAGGAGAGTGTCTCTGTGGAACGACTTAATGTGCTGGTGGTGTTGTTGTTGTTGTTGACAGGATAGTCACCTCCATACTCGTAGTTGCTGTGAAAGGGTCGAGCAGTCTGGCTAGCCACGACGATGCTGCTGCTTGACCTGTGGGTGGTTGTGTGGGTCACGGAGGTATGACTGATTTGGACATATTCCTCCTCTTCGGTATTTAAGAGCTTTCGTTGCTCCAACATACTGTCGATGGGCACTCGTCTCCTTTTTTCGGAAAACTGGCTTCTTAAAATTTTTGGTTAAGAGTTGGTTAGTGAGATTGATAAGTATTATTATTATGTATAAAGTTTAGGTAGTTTGCTTTTATTGAAACAATAGTTCCGATGGCTTCAGTAGTTAAGTTATGACATGGGAAGTTCCTTATTAATTTTTTTGTGCCTATATGTTTTATTTGTTATATTGTCAAAAAAAACGATTTTTGCTTGATCCTATGATTTGGGCTTTACATATCCAGAGGAGGCCAAAAATTTTTTACATTACATGAATACTAATAAACGGCCCCCTACAGTTAATCATTTTCAAATTTGTTTTGCTTTTTTAACCCTAATATTCTTTATTTTTTAAAACGTACGACCACTCATTTTGTAGAGCTTGGAACGATCTACAAAATGAGTTGTCGTACGTTTTAAAAAATAAACAATGTTGGGGTCAAAAAAGCAAAACAAATTTGAAAATAGTTAACTGTAGGGGAGCCCGTTTATTAGAGTATTTACGGTATATACCAAACGAAATGTACGCTTAGGAAAAAATTTAAAACAGAAATTAAAGGAGCATGCTCGTCGCCGATGGGAATATTTTTAAAGGCGGGTACCAGTGAAATTCAAACGAGAATTAAAATGACGCAATTTTGTAAAAGTCGAAGAAAAATTATGCACCAAGTCGGAATCGAACCGACGACCGACTTTCACAGTACACCGCAGCTTTACCACTGAGCCACCGATGCTATTGGATAGTTACAAGGGTTTTCATTACTTATCACAAAGGGGTACTCAACAAATTTGCATTTCAAAATAATTCCTTTTTGAATTGACCTGGTAACCGCCTTTCAAAATATTCCCATCGGGTGCGAGCATTCCCCTTTAAGGCCGTTTTAAACTGTCGTAAATTCGTGGAATACCTTGTTACAACAGGGTTCCGAGTGAGAATTTTTGAAAAAGGACAGATGGCTAAAAAAGGACATTTTGGCCACTTTTTAGGAAAAAGGTTATTTTTCCATTACTTATTGCCATTTTTAAGCGAAAAAAAAAGATTTGAACTAAAAATTTCAGAAATTAAAAAGATTCAGGGACTCAAAAAAGGACGAACCTTTTTAAAAAGAACGATTGGGAACCCTGTGTTGCAGCCATTTTCGCTAATTTGTATTGAAACCATCAGGATAGTTGTTTTGAATACAGGCGACTCTCAATATAAGGCAACCCCTCAAGTTCGTCCCCTACTAGCGTGCGACACTTTTCACTCCAGATTTTGAAATCTTTGCCAATTCTGTTTTGACTTTCTAACCACAAATATTGTAAGTATTTTGATTTTGCCGATTCGCTTCTCTTAATATACCCTATTTCAGAAAAGGTGTTACCGTATTTTCTCTAACGCTGATTCAAATCGTGTTTTGGTAGCACTTTTGATCACTTCTTCAGACAAGTTACCACCCATTTTGTAGCTAGAAAGATGAGCTACAAAATGGGTGGTAACTGCCTGAGATAAATGGTCAAAAAGTGGGATAACACAATGCAAACACGATTTGAATCACGTTAATTAAAGAAAATACGGTATATTGTCTTTGTCCATAGCCAAGTTGACCCCTCAACTTTTTAGGGGTCAACTTTTTTTCAAAAATGCTGAAATATCAATTTTTTGAGGAGAAAGTGTCAAATCTGATATTTTCACCCCCACTCAACTTTTTGAGCTCTCTAAGATGGCATTAACAGAAGTTTGAAATCTTGTCTGTACAAAATTTTAGCAAATGATGACCCTAAGTTGACCCCGACTATGAACAGGGCCATTGAGAGTCAACTGTATTTTGTTTTAACTTTACGGTTATAAGTTGCTCACACACCTCAAACCATTGTTAGAGTTGTTACGCCGTGTGGAGTGGTAGGGCGCAGGTGTTGTTGACCTCCTTTTAATAGGGGATTTAGAGGAGTTGAGAGCATTACTGTTTTTATTTTTCCTGCCCATCTTGGTCTTTCCAGCCACATTGCGTGTCATTCTGGCCTGCAATTCGTCCAATTATTACTATTCCAGAATTTAAGCAGACCATTCTGCCTTCCGGTGGTTTTGCAATCCACTTGGGCAAACACCTGTGGAGTAGTCGCCAAGCAGGCAACAGGGCTCTAAGGGTCGACCTTTTGAATTCTTTGACAGTGAATGAATAAATTATTGGGTTGAGCATGCTATTGCAGTATCCTGAAAAGCGATTTTTGGTTTTAAATTGTCAAATTTGAGTGTGTGTACCAAGCCAGGAGGCAATATCTATGGCAACAGTGGGAAGGCATCCTTGGCACTTGTGATCTAAATTTTTGGAGTATATAATAGAGAGGGGTTGGCGCGTTATCCATGACCAAGGTTTTTATCATAATTTTTTTTTGAGTTTGTGTGTCTATTAAAAGGGGTCTCTTTAAATTTTTATTTGCCTAACACAGGGTTGTCCAAATTTTTTGAACTATTTCTTTTGCTCATAACTTTTTGGTAATGCGCTATACCACCGAGATCTTTTTTGTTCGATAAAGGAGGTGATAGGAATTTGTTTGACATCTTATTTGTCATTTTACGATAAAAATTTTCGGCGCCCAAACCCACCTCCCCCCCCCCAAATCAGACCTTCTAAAAATCATTGTAACTACCCTTTGAAACAACAAGTTTAGGCCTAGCCCTTAGGCTTAGAGGTAGGCCAGCGTATGGAAGTTGTGACTAAGACTTAGAGGTAGGCCAGCGTATGGAAGTTGTGACTAAGACTTAGAGGTAGGCCAGCGTATGGAAGTTGTGACTAAGACTTAGAGGTAGGCCAGCGTATGGAAGTTGTGACTAAGACTTAGAGGTAGGCCAGCGTATGGAAGTTGTGACTAAGACTTAGAGGTAGGCCAGCGTATGGAAGTTTGGACTAATAAGTGTTTTACGCACTTTTTCTGGGGTCTGCAACATATATTTGGGTGCTATTTACTTAAGTTTTAGAAGGCATAAGTTTTTTGGGGGTGGTATTCTATACCAGTGTCAAATTTTCTTTTCTGCTAGCTAGTTAAAGATAACGTTAATTTTTCGATTAAATGGCTTATATACCCTGCAGCAAAGAGTGTGGACAATTATCTGGTATGCCCGATCCGGGTCACCAAAGGGTCATCAAGTTGAAGTTGGAGGTCGAAGTGTTGAGCAAGAGTACGGAAATACTGAATGAATGTTCTAATTTGTTATCGCTGTGTTGTCCAATAAAGTGTTATTATGGATCTTTGTTACGACTTCTTACTAAACTAAGCTATTTTACCGAAAAAATAATGAAATTTTTAACTAGCTAGCAGAAAAGAAATTTTTATCGTAAAATGACAAATAGATGTCAAACGAATTCCTATTACCTCCTCTATCTAACAAAAAAAAAGATCTCGTTGGTATAGCGCATTACCAAAAAGTTATGAGCAAAAGAAATAGTTCAAACAATTTGGACAACCCTGTACAATCCGAGACTTATTGGGACCCTACCCTATCAGGGGTGCTAGAGGGTTCCGCCTCTAGCCACGTTGAGAGGCACACTAGGCCGGCCTCCCAGCTATATAAAGACGTGCCGAAGCCCAGCAGAGTCAGTTGGGGGATAGGGAAAGCGAGGGGTCTCCACCCCTCTCTGGCAACTATCCCGACCTCTGCCGGGCTTCGACCTGCCCTTGACCCGTATTTGTGAACTGTTTTATCAATAATGTTTAACCCTTATAAACGCTTCTCTTTTATTTGTTGGTGTTACTTCCCGGGCCCCATGATCCCCCATTACATTAGGTTAATTTTGTGTGTATAGTCACAAACTTAAGTTTTTTTATCAATTTTTTTGGTTATGTTTAACCTTACTCTGCATTTTGATGAAAAAGTCGACAAAATTATATTTTCTGGCATTAAATAGGCAAAATAATTAATTACCGTATAACCTCTATTAATAGACCCGGGTCTATTACTTTTCAACCCCTCCAAAATCTGGAAATTTTGGGGTCGATCTCGAGATTTTCGGATGAAAATTAAAAATCTAAAAAGTGGATCTCGTGGGAGTTAAGAAAACGCAATAAACAGCTTTGCAAAATATTGACTCTGCTCCGAGACCCTCAAAGTCGAGGGGGGTCTATTATAGAGGGGGGGGGTCAATTAATAGAGGTATTACGGGAGGTGTATTTCATTATTTTTGACTAAGATTCGAAAACGGTGCTGAAAAGTAAATTAGGTGCTGGTTTTCAGTAATTTGGTGCTGTAATTCACATACAGCCGATCCTTTTCTTCTTAGGATATTTGACTCTAGTATAGAATACCCCCAAAACTTATGCCTTCTAAAACTTAAGTAAAGAGCACCCAAATATATGTTCCAGACGCCAGAAAAAGTGCGTAAAACACTTATTAGTCACAACTTCCATACGCTGGCCTACCCCTAAGCCTAAGGGCTAGGCCTAAACTTGTTGTTCCAAAGGGTAGTTACAACGATTTTTAGGAGGTCTGATTTGGGAGGGGGGGGGGTATTCTATACTAGCGCCGGATATTTTAATTTAATGTTTTTTTGTGAAAACTGCGTAATCTTACTTGCGAGGTATATAGTAAAAAATGGTAGCCAGCAGAACAGAAATGAGCAGGACACCACACCAAGAGTCTTGGCTATTCGTTCATGAGTGCGGAGCACCCTTCTCTGGTGCTCCACCATTCCGTTATTGCGACCTATGTGCACTCTTAGAGCTGTCTGAAACAAAAAAGATTATAAATAACCATTTTGACCAAATCAATACTGACGGACTGGCTGAGGGTGTTTGTGAGGAAATTCATGTTGTGGCCAAGGATCATGAGAAAGCCTCGGTCCAGAGCTTTTTGTCGGTTTCTGGCCAATTTGTATATTCTCCAGTACAGGGTCAGGGTGACTGAAGCGGGCAAGAAGAAGGCAAACACCACACTATGTGCTAGATATCTGATTTCATGGCCGGCAAAACATGTGGACTGAACATTTTTGGGTTATAGTAAATGATATTTTCTGGTATTTTGCTATTGTTTACCTCATCAAAAATATCATCTTGGCCTCCCCAGCCATCCCACCTCACAGTGGTCAGAAGAATGGTGGAAGAAAATGTCCAGATGACAATAATAACCAAGATGACTTTGCATTTGGTGATCACTGACTTGTACCTCAGCGGTCTGGTCACTGCTAAGTACCTGTCCACTGATATTGTGCAGATTGTTACCTGCAAAAAGGGGCCGATTATCAATTTGCGATGGTTTTTTCGGGGTTTTAACTTTTTCAAAGTCAACATTTGAAAAAAGTCACTTTTAAAATAAAAATGTCCTATTGAACTCGTAAATCTATTTTGATGTGGTCAATTTGTCTCGGTTGCTGAGATATGACCCAAATATGGTGAGAGGTACAGTCAAACCTCGTTTATCCGGCACCCCCAAAAGTTGGTACCGCCTTGGTTCCGACACTTTTTCAGCTCAATTTTCGAAGTCTTTTGTTAAATGTGATTCGCCAGTTTAGTCCGAAATATTGCAAGGATTCTGTTTTTGCCGGTCGTTTTTCCAAAATTTTTAAATTTCGTCATAAAGACCCGCGAACCTCGGTTATCCGGCACCCTTTTGAAAATCAGGTGCCGGATAACCGAGGTCCGCGGGTCTTTATGGCGAAATTTAAAGATTTTGAAAAAACGAATAGCAAAATCAGAATCCTTGCGATATTTGGGACTAGACTGGCGAATCACATTTAGCAAAAGACTTCGAAAATTGAGCTGAAAAAAGGATGTCGGGCCCAAGGCGGGAACGAACTTTTGGGGGTGCCGGATAAACGAGGTTTGACTGTACGTACAGTCAAGTCCCAATAACCCGGCACCTTCACAAGTTCGTTTCCGCCTAGGGTCCGACACTTTTTTTACCCAGATTTTAAAGGCTTTTGACAGCTACCTTTAGGCTGATCTAGTCTCAAAAATCGCAAGGATTTCAATTTTACCATTCGTTTCGGAGAATGGCAACATTCTTGCCGAAAAAATCTACGCCACTCGATGTAACGTCACCTTTTTTTTGAAAATGCGGTGACTTTGTATCGAGAGGTGTGGGTCTTTTCGGCGAAACTATTGAAATTTTTAGAAACTACTGGTGAAATCGGAACCCTTGAGATTTATGACACCAGACTGGTCAATCGAATTTGGCAAAATTCTTCAAAATAAATATTTAAAAAAAAGCTGGAACGAACTGGAGGGGTGATGTGTACCCAAAATGGTCATATCTCAGTGACCGGGAACAATTTTGGCCAGATCCTGACGCTAGTGTCATATGGCGAGATGCAAACAGTGAAATAATAACTTTTAAAAAAAGGTATTTTAGGATCTCTAAAGTTTTTAATTCTCCATCCAGTCTACTTGCTTAAGTGGTCATAAAGTTGTGTATGTGTGTGGTTTGCGAATCATACTAATGCATTTGCCCAACATGAACAGGCCCCTTTAATGCCCTCTTCCTCCACTTTAATGGGTTATTTGGGCAAGTTGAATGCTTACCACCGAGCAAGTGCAGAAGGTCACATCAGCGGCCACCCAAATTCTGCACAATGCACGTCCAAACACCCATTTACGATATAGCAAGTGAATAGCACCCAGTGGCAAAACAATAACACCCACTAAAAAGTCTGTTAAACCTAAGTTCCAGACCAGCAGGGTGGTGTTGCTCCGCCCAACCCTGAAATTATCACATAGTGTATGCATGTTTTTTATCCCGTTAACTATATTTTTCAGCATAACTCAGAATGACCACCTACTCATTCTGACTCAGTATAAGACCCACCGAATTAACTGTGGAATTTTTCGTGTAATATACGAGAAATTCCACAGTTAATTCCGTGGGTCGCATACTCATTCTAACTCAGTATAAGACCCGACGAGTTAACTATAGAGTTTGTCATATATTACACGAGAAATTCTACAGTTAATTTACTGAGTTAACTGTGAATTGATTTGGTACCAAATCCAATGAATTAACTGTGGAATTTCTAGTGTAATCTACGAGATATTCTACACGGTGGTCCAAGAAATTCTCTTGATTTCAAACGTTCATAACTTTTTGCACTGTTGCGATGTCCAAATTCTGTTTTTACAGCAATTCTTAGAATCGCGGGCGATTGCGATTGGTATATAATGTCAAAAACAAGATTTTTCCTTAGTCCCCTTGTTGAATTGGGTCCTGGTCTGTGGATACCCTCTGGATGGGTAAGGCCAAAACCACAGGGGGACTAAGGAAAAATCGTGTTTTTGACATTATATACCAATCGAGATCGCCCGCGATTCTAAGAATTGCCGTAAAAACAGAATTTGGAAATCGCCACAGTGCAAAAAGTTATGAACGTTTGAAATCAAGAGAATTTCGTGGGCCACCCTGTACAGTTAACTCGTCGGATCTCATACTGAGTCAGAATAAGTGAGTGGTCATTCTTACTCATTTTGAAAAAAAGTCGACGGGACAAGAACATGCCTGCCCCACTCAAAAGTCAGAAATAAAAAGGCATATGGTATATTTGATACCTGGCCTTGAAGCAAAGCACCAGTAAATTGCCGAATACAGTCAGTAGGATGATAATGGTGGCTGGGACGGCCAGTAGAATAACTAGAGGCAGCGGCAGATTGTTTAGCGAATCCACCGGCTCAGCCCTGGCTTCAAGCATCTTACATGCCCCTCCTGCTGCTCATCCCGCTCATTTCTAAACTGGCGAGATATTTAAAAGTAGTCAGTTACTTGGAACAAAAGATCTATTTAAAGCTTGAGTTTGTTGTGCCTTTAACACAACTTTTTCTTTGGTTGTGTGAGTAGGAATGGGGCTGGTAATGGGCGGTACTCTTTTCAATAGGCTTGAGAAGCAATTAAATTGATGAAAAAATTAATTGGGAGATTTATTTGATTTGGCAATAGTTGAGGAAAGAGATGCTGGATCTGATCTACCTTTGACGAGATTGAAAAAAATGGTTTTGGGGGATTGGCGTAAATTAAGCTAAGAGCTAAAAAAGAATCGAAATAGATCCTAAATATATAAAAAGGCTGGGTTGTTCAAAAAAGGTGGTAGTTTTGAGAAATTTCAAAAGAAAAATTGTGACATACCGTCAGCTGTGATAATCAAGGGGTGTGGTATCTAGGCGGTGTTTTTTAAGGAGCATGCTCACGCCGCCAACTTCAATTTAATTTGAGTTATTAAAGTTTGGCAATAAGAGGCCCAAAATGCATTATGGAACGGCGAAAATTCCGCTGAATATTTTTCCACGTCCACCCCTTGCAAAAACAAAATCCTAACACCGGATTCATGTTCAGCCTGGTTAATTTGCATACAAACCTTTTTTCAAATTTAAGCTTATTGGGCTGGTCCATAAGTTCGTGGGTGGCTATACGTAACAGACCATATTTATGTATGGGTTGCAAAATTTTTCATAAATGAGAATTGGCACTCAATTAATTGCTGGGTTTGAAAATCAACGAACAATGAACAATTTACGATTTGAAACCCATCGGTTAATTAATAAATGATTAATAGATCGTTAGGTTAATTAATAAATGATTAGTTAATTAATGATTAATTAAATTTAATTAACCGATGGGTTTCAAATCGAAAATTGTGTAGTCAAAATTTCGATTTCCAAACCCAGCAATTAATTGACTGCCAATTCTCATTTATGAAAAATTTTGCAACCCTTACATAAATATGGTGTTTCACGTATAACCACCCACGACCTTATGGACCAACCCAATAATTTCAAATTTCGAATTCCTTTCAAGACGACAAATATTTAAACGCAGTTCAATATTTTTAACTTGACTGTGAGTTTTAAATTTAAAGAGCCCTTTTTATGCAAATTGACCATGCTGAGCACGAATCCGGTGTCCGAATTTGGTTTTGGGCTAGTCAAATCAATTTTCAGTGGAATCACTCTTTGCATTATATCTATCGATAGGTATCTATTGATAAAAAGTACTGCTGTGATTTATTTAACAAATAAGTGTGTGAGCGCGTTTTTTAAACCTTAACCCTTTGAAGCCCCAAACGAAGATATATAACAGTCAATAAAAATAATCGGATGATTAAGCAAAAGTAAAAGTAGCCAAAAAAAACAAAGCGTGAGTTTGGCACTAATTTCATTCCATTCTCATATCCTTTTTTCCAGCTAGCACGAAATTTATAGATGGCTGTTTTTTTAAACGTTTTGCGAGAATGAGAGCGCCATAAGGGCACAGCAATTTTTATGGCTCTAAATTGCTGGCTATGGCAGAACATGGGGTGTTGAAAATGTGGGCAAAAAATTTATTCTAATTTCTTATCTCAGGAATTAGGATAAATAAATTGTGTGCTGCTGCTTTATTTCTTTTTATGTGCCAAATGAGGCTGGCTTTTGACTCGACTTGACTCCACTTAAAGGGGTGGGAGGGCAACACAGGCTGGCAAGATTACTCCGCTATTTGCTGTTCGAGGGATGCTCTAAAAAAAAGTTAAAGGACTAGATTAAAGAATGACTTCTCGAAATATCACAAAATACTAGGGACGGAAATTTTTATTTTCTATGTTTAGTGAAAGACTAGTTTGAGTGTAGGCTGTTTTTGCAAGAGAACAATGGTGGAATGATTACAGTTCACTCTCGAAATAAAGACACCACAAAAGTTCGTTCCCGCCTAGGGTCTGACACTTTTTTACTTCAATTTTGTGATTTTTTTGTCTGGCCTGGAAAATAGAAACGATTTTGATTTTACTAGTCTTTTTTGAAAATAGCAAAATTTTTTCGGTAAAATTTTGCCATTCTATACAGAGACTGTCAAAAAAAACTCGACCACTTCAAAAAAAAGTGAAAGGACTAGATTAAAGAATGAATAACATAAGGGCACAGCGATTTCTCAAGCCTCCTGAGAAGCCTTTTTTTACTTCAACTTTTGTAACTCAAGTTTTTTTTGTCTCAAGCCTCCGAGGCTTGAGAGTTAGAGATGCTCGCACTCACTTACCATAGGCATGATTCCGAGCAAGACTCGGGCAAGACACTTGATCATAAAATGCATATACCGTATTTCCTCTAATAGAAGGACATGCTCTAATAGAAGGACATGCTTTAATAGAAGGACATGCTTTAATAGAAGCATATATGCTGTTACATGTTAGCCAAAACACATTCAAAACAGCGCCAAATTAATTGTGCAAAAAAAAAGCATAATCGATGCAAGCGCAGAACGAGAAGAAACTGGCATCTCTCTTGGAAGAAATTGATCTTGAAGAAGACCAAGAGAATGCAGAATACGAAAGTGATCTTTCTGTGGAATGTTAAATTTGTGTTACAACTTTTTGTAAATAAAGCTTTTCAAAAGTAAATTTCGGTTGAAAAATAGAAGGACATGTTCTATTTGAATGACATACTCTAATAGAAGGACACCCTCCGAGGGAGGTTGAAAAATAGAAGGACATGTTCTATTTGAATGACATACTCTAATAGAAGGACACCCTCCGAGGGAGGTTGAAAAATAGAAGGACATGTCCTTCTATTAGAGGAAATACGGTAGAGGCTCTTTTTGCCTCACTCCAGTGACCAAAACAGGGTAGAATATCTTAAAAATAGTCATTTCTTCTAAAAAAAATTTTCTGAAAATTGACATTTTTTAAAGAAAAGTAGGTGAAAACACCTTTTTATCGCGTTTAGCGTGTAGGAAATGCTTAAAAATGGTTAAAATGGTGTTTTGAAGAAATTCAAAAATATAATTTCATTTGGGGCCTGGGGTATACTCGGTAGGGTCAACAAATTGAACAAAGTGGAGAAAACGCCTCCACGCCAAAAACTTCAACTTCTTTTTTAGCTGCACTTTGGGTGAAGCCTTACAGCTCTGTTTTTTCATCCAAAAGAACAAACAAAAGACTGACTTTGAACAAACATTAGTAAAAGATGACTTATCAAAGAACAAAGTAGACTCTCTTTCACATACACACATCCAGTCGATTCACTTTATTCACTTCACTCAAAAAGCTTGTTAATGAGATAAAGTTGTAATGGACGGCTAATGCAGTGTTTCGTTATATTTTGGGTGGACAGCAGTTTTTAGAATGGAATAGTGGGTGAGAGACATAGTGGCTGAACACTATACTTGGAATTTTAAAATAGTCTGGCTTGAATGCGATTACTTTCTGCTATTTACTTGACTACTTCTTACGCCTTAAATTATGCAAATTGCATTTTTTGATGAAACACGGCAACAGTAAGCTATTTTCAGGAGGCAACTTTTTGAAGTCATTCTGGAAATGGAATGATCTGTCAAGCTATATATTTGCTCTGCTTCTGTTCACAATTGTCGCAGCCATAGTGACAGCAATATTCTCCCAGGTTTGTTCAAAATTTATTTTTTGTAAAGTGACAATACATGTACCAATTTTCCCAAAAAAAAAATTTGGGTTTCTTATCGACTAGTTTCAGTAACAAAAAAACCGGAAAAACGTGGTATGCCCAGGGTTACCAGCAGTGGTGTATAACGCTCCGGCTCTGGCTCCAAGCCAACTTGACTACTTTTTACGCCTTAAAGAAAAAGTCGGAGCCAGAGCGAAATTTTGAAAATATCGGAGCCAGAGCGAAATTTCGAAAAACTCGGAGTCAGAACGAAATTTTGAAAATGTCGGCAATTTTTAAGAAAAAACAACAGAGGGGACCAAGGCAAAAATGTTGCCCCTTAAAAGTGAATAGAGCCGGCAGGCTAATACGGCAACAGCCCTAAGCGAAAAAAATTGAAAATAAAGTTATTTTGGGTACATTTTGTCATATAAAGGAGGGCAACTGAACAAGAAAATATGGTATTTATACAGTTAAATGTCTAGTCAAATTCAAGCACTGACACATTTTTTTATCTGGAAGCATGGGAAAAATATGGAAGATTATCGGGAAAAACAAGCATGATAATTACTTGTCCCTAGATAGCCTTTCTCTCCACGAAAAATCCTCATTTAACAAACCTCGCTTTCCCCCTGTGTTGTGTGAAAAGGGGCAGCTTGGTTGTTAATTATGTCAGATTCAGCCGAAGTCAGTTGAAGTCGCCAAAGAATATGAAATTTGATTACTCTGCTGGGCGAAAAGTGTCTTCTCTTTTTTCCACAACCTTTAGTACACATGCTTTCTATGTTTAGCATGTTCTCAAACTAAAATTATATGTGAAGTCGCTAGATTAACGCCTAATCTATATATTCACTTTTTTAGGTTTTCAGCTTTTTTGATATAAATTTTAAAATTGAGGTATAAATTAGGGCTGATCGTTTTGGTATTTGCGGCTGTGCGGCTGCGGGTTTTTGCACAAAAGCAAGTGCGGTTGCGGCTGCGGCTTTTTTCCAAAAATTAATGCGGCTAGCCGCGCGGCTATGCGGCTATTGGTCTGCATCACTAAAATTTTAGTTTTCATTAAAAGAAAAGAATTAAACCTCTAACTCATTATGAAGCTTCTAGAAACACTTTATTTGAATACATTCTGCACTCAACAAACACAGAGCACATTAATACGAGAACGCAATAACAGGCAAGGCTTCGTGAAGGAACATAAGCTTTTCGGCATTTTCCGGGAGATAAACTGCATCACTTATAATCATAGACATCCCAAGCCAGAGAGAATATTTGCTCGCTCGCTACTTCGATTCTAAATGAGAGTAAAATAAGCGCAATTCTTAAAGCTTTTACAGTGCGGCTAGAGACCGATTGCGGCTGCGGCTTGCGGCTATTTCAAAAATGTTGCTGCGGTTATGCGGCTGCGGCTATTTGCTAAAAATCGGTGCGGCTAGCCGCTAGCCGCGATCAGCCCTAGTATAAATATAAACCAAAAGGTCTCTTACTTCTTTTGTGTCGGCTTCTAAAAATAGAATAACTCATCTTTGAGGGGGTAGGAGAGAAAGCTACTTAGGTTGGAAAATTCGACATCGGTGGCGCAGTGGATAAGCGTTAGTGTTTTAGGTGTACGGTCAGTTCGCTCAAATGAAAATTCACTAGCAATACCCCCTCCTGACCATAGGTAATTACTATGTTTTCTCAATAAAAAGGCCATCTCTTATAGTTATACGCCTAGGTATCTTATATCTAGGTTCATAATCAATTCTTTGCAAATCTGTTTTCTGCGTTTACTAACCACTGCGAGCTCTTCTTGTTTCATCAAAGTTGTTAAATGAGACTCAGTTTTTTATAATGAAACAAAAAAATTTATAAAAAAACTGACAGCAACTGTCCTCGCGTCAAACAATAACTGCGCCACCGTGTTAAATTTCTCTTAGCTCTGTTTCTCAGCTACAATTTGATAGGATATATATTTTTTTGATAAATCGCTTTCACAAAACTGACAAAATGTACCCAAAATAACTATATACAGTCAAACCTCGTTTATCCGGCACCCCCAAAAGTTGGTACCGCCTTGGTTCCGACACTTTCTTTAGCTCAATTTTCGAAGTCTTTTGCTAAATGTGATTCGCCAGTCTAGTCCGAAATATTGCAAGGATTCTGATTTTGCCATTCGTTTTTTCAAAATATTTAAATTTCGCCATAAAGACCCGCAGACCTCTGTTATCGGGCACCTGATTTTCAAAAAGGGGTGCCGGATAACCGAGGTCCGCGGGTCTTTATGACGAAATTTAAAAATTTTGGAAAAACGACCGGCAAAAACAGAATCCTTGCGATATTTCGGACTAGACTGGTGAATCACATTCAGCAAAAGACTTCGAAAATTGAGCTAAAGAAAGTGTCGGACCCAAGGTGAGAACGAACTTTTGGGGGTGCCGGATAAACGAGGTTCGACTGTATTTACAACTACTTTTCACTCAAAACTTATTTCATTGTTGTCTACATTAAATTTCTTTGCCGCCGAGCTGCCACATTACTACAGTTGCGGACAGTTGATATCGAACGACACCACTTTTAAATTATTGATTGTAAGCCATGTTTCTCAGCTACACTTCGATAGGTCAAACTTATTTTTTTGATTATTCTGGAAAAGTCATGACCATCAACAAAAATTGTCAATTTCTAGTCAAAATAAAGGAAAATGTAAGGAAAATTGTTGTCCGACCTCATGAAGCAAAGCTTTTCTTATGATTTTTAAAACCTAAATTCATGGCTTTATGCGTTTTCTAAAAGCTCTATGATTTCTCTACAAAATGACATTTTGATCGTTGTCTTAGGACTGCCCAGCACTGAGATACGGATAGATTAAAGTTGGAAAACCTAAAAAATGACTCAAAATAAGGCTTTGTCCTTCAGTATCAATTGTCCGCAACTGTACGTGCTCGTGGAATTGTTTTCATATTAATGTCGCCTTCCTTGTTCTTACAACTTTTTAGTTATTCTTTATACAATATTAACGGAAATTCTAGTGCAGTCAAACCTCGATTTAATGAAGCCCTGGGTACTGGAAAAAAAGGTTCGTTAAATCAAGGGTTCGTTAAATCGAGGTTTGACTGTATCTTCTATTTTCAATAGAGACATTAAATAGAAGCCTTCAACCATTGATCGCATGATGTGCTAAGGTCCTGGCTTTTTTCAATTTCGGATTTCTTTTTTTATATTTTGCTTGGCACTTTTTAAGCTTTTAACGTATTTTAAAATAAATACACTTATCAATTTTCGGGCAGGCGAAATAATAGGAAACATAAGAGGGACCAGAAATGTGTTTTCTGAAAAGTGATTCACAGCTGGAGCCAAAAATTGAAAAAAATTGAATAAATTTTCTTTTATCCGTTATAATTTTCTATTTTAGTATAATGTCTATGTGGAAACTCTTGGAATGACAGCATTGCTCGTGGAAGCTTGTCTTGGTCTGCCTCAGTTATTCCGCAATTTCTCACGAAAATCAGTAGCAGGCATGAGGTTGGTTTTTTTTCACTAGTGATAAATATTTTATTAAGCACTTACTTACTCACTTATTACAAATCTTTTGCAGCGTAAAAATGGTTCTGATGTGGCTTCTTGGAGATATTGGAAAAACCATATATTTTGTGGTGAAGCATACCCCATCTCAGTTCTATATTTGCGGTGGTCTGCAGGCAAGTTTTTTTTGAATTTTATGCTAAAATTTTAACTTTTTCTATCCCTGTTTAGATCACTATTGACATTCTCATTCTAATGCAAGTCTTTTTTTACGGTCGAAGGTCAGCATCCAGAATTCCTACATTTGTGCCAAATCCAAATGCGAAACTATAAAAAACCATTGTTCATCTGTTTTAAGGTGTAAACGGGAATTATAGAACTTTATTTTAGTCATAGCTTTTGTGCAGGTCCTACTTTGACAAATGGTCAGCTTGTGCAGCTGTGGAGAGTTTTTTTGCGCATGTTTATAGGCTGAAACACTTTTCGACCCTGAAAAGAGCTCCTTTTCTGCCGGAAATTTGAAAAAGCTTTTGTTCTTGGGGTTTTCTTATCACTTTCTAATTTTTTTTTGACCAACATGTAGCCCAGGATCTCAGCTTTCATACAAGCTATCAACTGATTTAGTTAGATTTCAAAAAGATGGAGGAAAAAGTCTTTCAATAAAGAAAATTTTTTCGAAAATGTAGTCTATTCAAAAACCTATTTCTCCAATCAGTTGATAGCTTGCGAGAAAGCTGAATTCCTGGGCTACACGCTGGCCAAAAAAATTTAAACACTGATAGCAAAATCAAAAAAACAAAAGCTTTTTCAAATTTCCGGCAGGAAAAGAGACATTTCGGCAGGAAAGGAGCTATTTTCGGGGTCAAAAAGAATAACAACCATATTTATACCTATAGGGTAATCGTATCTATGATTGGTTCTTATCCTTTATGCCGACCCCACCCAAGTTTTGATTGTTGATTGTTCATTTTTATTTTGACGCAAATAAGTTAATTCGCCTTTTTGGCGGCATAAAACATGCATGCATACCAGAGTTTCTTGGTGCAGGAGGACCAAGCTGACAAAAATTTGTTCAATTTCCATACTTTTAGACTATTTTCCAGTGTCCCGGTACCCTTTTAAATTAGGGTGGGGTCGGGATAAAGGATAAGAACCCTATGATTAAAAAAACATTGGTGTAATTTTGACTGAATAGGATAGAATAGATCTCTATTGTTTTGTAAAAAAATTTATAGTTTTAACTTATGATGCAAGAGTCATAGAGAGTTTCGGTTCGTACCCTGTTTTAGGATTGCTAAATTTGGTACCATAAGAATAAGATACAGAAAAAAAGTTATGGCTAAAATAGTGTACCATATTTTGTGCACTTATGGACCCGGGTCTGTAATTTTTCAACTGCTTGAAAATCTGAAAATTTCGGGGTCAATCTCGATATTTTTAGTTACTCATCCAAAATAGAGCGAAATTTTCAAAGCTCGTGGGAGTTGAGAAAACGCAAAAAACAGATTTGCTAAATCTTTTCTCTGCTCCGAGGTACAGATGCTCAAAGTCTAGGGAGGGTCTATAATCAAAGGAAATACTTTATTCTCTCTAATAGACACACCACAGAAAAAAAATTAAATTTATGGGCGTGCGTCTATTAGAAAGAATACTTTAGACTCAATTGTTGTCGCAGTTGTTCATAAATATCTGTTGTTTTTGTCATTTTCATCGTCAAAAGTTTGAGCATTTCGGGAGTTGTTACAAGGATGGAATAGAAAAATTTGGCGCTAGTATAGAATACCCCCTCACGAATCAGACCTCTTAAAAATCGTTGTAACTACCCTTTGGAACAACAAGTTTAGGCTTAGCCCTTAGGCTTAGGGGTAGGCCAGCGTATGGAAGTTGTGACTAATAAGTGTTTTACGCACTTTTTCTGGGGTCTGGAACATATATTGGCTTAGGCTTAGGTTTTTTTCTCTTTACTTAAGTTTTAGAAGGCATAAGTTTTTTTTGGGGGGGGGAGGGGGTGTATTCTATACTAGGGTCAAAAATTTGAATTTGTAAAATAAAAAACAAGGAATTGTCTGTATTAATGTGTATATTTGCTGCTGCTTTTACATTGCTGTCTAACTCTTTTTTCTCTCGACCGTTTTCAATTTTAAGAGTTTTAATAAATCTTTTAAGTCCAATTTGTAGTACAGTTTTCTGAGTGCATAGGCGATTGTAAATGTGATATGCTTTGTTGCCGACCATTGTTAACCAGATTTCATATTTTCGTGCATATGTTCATTTCTGTCTGAGCCATGTTCGGTTGTGTTTTCGATGTAAAACAATGACAAATTGTGTAAGAACTGTTATATAAACTATTTTCTGATCTTGGCAAAGCTGCAAATTTCATCACAGAATTTTAACTTAATGCGCCGTATCAAATGAACGTGGGTATGCGTATATATACCCATACCCGGGTATGGGTATACAGTCGAGTCTCGATACAACGAACCCCCAAAAAGTTCCTTCCCAACTCGGGTCCGACACTTTTTTTAGCTCGATTTTTGAAGCTTTTTGCCAGTTGTCTTCGGCCAGTCTAGTCCGAAAAATCGCAAGGATTGTGATTATGCCGATTGTTTTTGTAAATGACAACAGTCATGCCGAAAAGACCCGCGGGTCTCGATATAACGAACACTTATTTTCACCTTTTTTGAAAATAAGTGTTCGTTATATCGAGACCTGCGGGTCTTTTCGGCAAAACTGTTGTTATGTACAAAAGCAGATCGGTAAAATCTAAATCCTTGCGATATTTCGGACTAGACTGACCGAAGACAACTGGCAAAAAGCTTCAAAAATCGAGCTAAAAAAAGTGTTGGACTGTATACCCATACCCGGTATTAAATGAAATACCTACACCCTTTTATGCCCTTCGCGACCACTAGTGGTCAAATTTTACCCTCGGTCGAACAAATGGTAATATTGTATTAATTTTTTTCTGTAGGAGTATTATACAGAGTCTTTTCTGTAATTTTTAAGTAGTTTTTGAGCAATTTTCAATGGATTGTAGGAAAATTTCGGCCCGTTTGGACTTTTTCGAAAAAACGTCAAAAAGGGTTTTAACTACTTATAAGCAGATTTTTACGCAAAAAGGGGCAAAAAAGTTGTTGTGAGGCTCAAATTCAATTCTGATTCTAGCCGTTTCGTAGATTTAGTCAGTTAAGACTGTAAATAAGGTGTGCACCCAGGCGGATTCTAACCAGCAACCTCGACGATGCGTATATGAATCACAAACCAAAATAACTAGTATGGGTGGGACCAGGTGGGGTCAGACTAGAGCTGTGAAATTCGCGCGAAGATTGAAAAGTCCGAATATTCGCGAATATTGAAATAACTATGAAATAACTTAATCCCTGCTAAGTTGTTGATATTTTTGCGCGTTTCGGCTCCTATCTTCTTGCATTGATTCTAAAAAGATGATGGAATACGCCTGTCATCTAAATATGTAAAATCATAAAATGAGATGATTGGTCATGCTGGAGGCATTCTCCCGATACTTAGTCCCACAAAACTGGCATGCGAATTTGTTGTCATCCTCATCAAAAAACTGTCTGCTCCCTTGCCCATGTTGACTACAAATGTTTACAAATTTATTGTCGATGCAAAAACGAAGATGGACCACAACAACAGATAAAAAATTCGCAACAATGAATATTGGCGTTTTTCAATGAAAGCGAAGATATTTTATCTTCGGGCGAATATTCGGGCTTCACAGCTCTAGGTCAAACTTCGCGCTATTTTTTGCCACCAACCATTAGCGCTTATCCACTGCGCCATGCACCAAAGAAAATTCTAGTGGTTCAAATAGAATTTTACCACCTAATCTAGAAATTTGGCCGCCTTTTTTAAATTTATAATGAAAAATAGAAATTGGCCGCCTTTTTTACACATATTTGAATGTTTTTTGAACTTTAGCTGTAATGCAGCAATGATACCAAAAATGAAAGGCCAGAATTGTGGCTACAGATTGTTATACAGAAAGTGTGACTTCGAAAAAAAAAGTTTTGGTGAAAATCAAAAAACTGCTGGCCTCTCCAAAATAAATATGCTTGTCAACTTGAAATTTTTTTTTATTTATCAGCAGGAAAGTTTGGTAAAAAGAGTGCTTCAATAGGAAAACAACAAAACATAAAAGGTGAGGAGAAACTCAACAAAAATATGCAGCCGGAGTACTAATATTTTCACTTGTTGGCCAGGTTGACTCGTAGAGCGCGACCGTTGAAGTCCACACCGTTGAAGTTGGTCACAGCATTCTGAGCGCTCTGTTGGTCAGCAAACTCACAGAAGCCAAAGCCTTTAGGGCGGTTGGTCTCACGATCAATCACGATGCGCACATTAGTCACCTACAAATTATTATTTTTTAATTTAGGACCAAACGCGTATTAGTTTTGTTCTTTTAGTGCATGTTTTTTAATTCGAGCCTTTTTGATTTATTTATTTTTGTAATCTGGGGCATACATTTGAGCCCATCCTAGCCTGCACTGGCCTGCCCTGTACCTAAGCCTGAGCCTAAGTTAGAAAAGATGCATCAAGCAGCCAAAAATACATAAAAAGGCGCAAATTTGAAACAAAACGGCACAAAAATAACCAAACGCTCCTACACAGACCAGTGTTTTCAAAAGTCACACCTTTTCATAAAAAGTGTGACTTTAAAGTCACACTTGGTGTGATTTCATCAAAAATTATTTTTAACTGAAGCGTTCGACCACTCAATGGATAGAGAAAAATCTCAGCTACAAGATGGTGTAAAAACACCTGAGATAAGCAAACAAAATTTCAGATAAAAAGGTCGGTGAAGTTAGTGTGATCCAAGTGTGATAGTGTGACTTTTGAAAACACTGATACACACCAAAAAAGTCAATAAATGTTTATTACCTGTCCAGCAGTGCTGAAGAAATTTCCAAGGTCGTTCTCACTGACATTGTACGGCAAGTTACCAACTAAAATTGTTTTAGTGTCATGATGTCAATCAAAATACAGTCACCACGAACTAACACTTCCAAGCTCCCTTGAAATTTTTCCAAAAAAAAGCACTACAAGGTCGTTACCGTACCGGCGTCACCCACATTTTCAAGTAGTTTTGGTTAAGACTACTCTTTTTTGACCGAAATCATTTTTTTTGTTGCAGGCGAAACAGAGCATAGACAGAGCATTGTTACCCGCGGGTACTCGATTTTACGACACCCCTTTTTCAAAATATGATGTCGTTAAATCGAGTTCCCGCGGGTCTTTTCGGCATGACTGTTGTCATTTACAAAAACGATCGGCATAATCACAATCCATGCGATTTTTCGGACTAAACTGACCAAAGACAACTAGTCCAAAAGGCTTTAAAAATCGAGCTAAAAAAGTGTCGAACTCGAGTTGGGAACGAACTTCTTGGGGTGTCGTTAAATCGAGGGTTGACTGTAAAAAAAGGTGTAAAAAAGGTGTAACACGGTCTGGGCTCACACGGAGCTTCTGTACTCCTGTTTATTTCTTTCTATTTTTATGGAAAACTTTCCGCGTCTTTTCTGTGCGGACACATTTCCATCTTCCAACCCTGTTTACAACAGATATTTTTAAAAGTTCTAAAAGATATTGACCGATTATTACTAATCCTGGTAAAAATATTTTATTTTGATCAGGATGAATTTTTTTTTTTGGGAAAATGGTATTTTTGCCTCCTAGGATTGCGGACCGGAAACAAGTGAGGTTTGATAACAGAATATTTTGTTTAAAGACTTTGGTTTACAAGTAAGAAGTAAAACTAACCATAGACAGAGCATCCCGAAGACATCTTTAAGTTGGTTTGGAAAGGAAGCAAAAATTAAGTGTCTAAAATTTGGAGAGAAAGCGACAACTCCTGACTAAAACTCTTTTAGAATGAAAATAGTTTGGATGGCCGCCCAAAATATAAAACCATATAAGATAAGTTTTTAAATGTGCACGAAAGTATTATACTGTAGTTGGCGGCAATTCAAATATTATTGTTGCAAAAAATACTTGGCTCGTCGTTTGAAGAACACTGGTGGGCTAAACTGCAGTATATGTCATAGCTCAGAAATGGCCAGAAACCAGACATGTGCACGGGCCGGAAATTCTAGGGCCCGGCCCGGCCCGCCAAATATTTTCTTGAGCCCGGCCCGGCCTGGGCCGGGCTGGCCCGCAAAGCCCGGTTCTTTATCTATGTGGGGGATAGAAAACAAAAGTCATATAAAATCATTTCATTCAAATATCAATCTTTAAAAAATCAAAGTCTTTATTCACCATATCACTCAAACACAATATCTCTTCCCATCAAAGACATTCCAATGCAAACTGAAGAAATCGATCCGGCAGATAGGCGTTCACGGTATAAAAACTAATCTATACCGTCCAAAAACATCCTCTTCACCGAAGGCTCTTGCTTCTGAAGAAGGATTGGCGATGAGTGAGAACAAAAAAGTTGGAAACGATTGAAAATTGTGGGATATTGAAAATATCGGAATTTTGAAAAGGGGTGATTTTGAACAGGCGCAATTTTGAAAATTATTTATTGGCCGGGCCGACGCGGGCCGGCCCGGGCCGTAAAAACTACGGCCCGCCCGGCCCGGCCCCGGGCCGGGCCGGTCCGTGCACATGTCTGCCAGAAACATCTTTTTTCAAAGTTTTAGCACCTAAAACGTGCTTAAAACAGGTTTTTAGGGCGCGGACGGATATTTACACTCTTATAGTTTCGGCACTTATGTATCTGTCCCCCAAGCTAATTTAACCAAAAAAGGGTACCTAAATGTGCTAAAAACACCCCAAAAGATGCAATTTGAACATAGTTTTCTTAACTGGGTCCTAACGCATAAAGAAACTCTGGTATGCATACATTTTTATGCATCCAGAGTATCTTTCGAGTGATTTGTGCCTAAGGTATGTGGGTGTGCGCATCTCAACCCCAAGCAACCAAGCCCCTTGCGCCCCCTTCGGGGCGCAGAATCACAGGGGCACTAAGCCCTTTTAAGAAATTCATTGATGGCCTAATATTTTTTCACGGTTGTTAGAATAAATTTTGCAAAAAAGTTGACTTTTCGATTTGGGTTCCGAAAAAATGGTTTAATTCGGTCTAACAACGCAGATTTTGGCAAACATCGTAAAAAAGATATAAGGCCATAATTCGATTTTTTAAAGTGCCTGATTTTCCCTATGTTTTTGGGTAATTTGGTATAAAAAAGTATTTTCGCAGCAAAAGCAAATCTGCGGCAAAAAAGGCTTTCTGTGGCAGAAAAAAGTATTTTCCAAAAAATAGTCCCCATCCAAAATTCAAGAAAGTAAAACCAAAAGAGTGTATTCAGTTTGGCACAAATTTCCCGAAATAATAATCTATTAAATTCAGGAGGGAAAGGATGGAAAAATTAGCATATTTCCTCCAATATTAGCTCCTAGTTTCTTTCTGTATTCTCTCAGATAGATCGGATGGGGTGAGAGTTGGCCAAACGTTTTTTGGCCGAACTTTTTAAAACCAATACTTTCATGGCCTTTCAAAACGTCCGAAAAGGTGCATTTCGGATTTTTAAAACGTTTGGCCAACTGTCACCACACTATAGATCGGCAGTGGACATAAGACAGTTCGCATCGATGCGAACTGTCCACTTAGTTATGTTTTGATGACAATACCCATTTTTGAATGGAATCTGAATCACCAAGCGGAATTTCAAAAAAAAGCTCGGTTGTTGAGAAATAAGCTAAAGTTGGAAAAAGACAGTATTCACCTGTATTTTCCAACTTTAGCCTATATCTCATCAACCGAGCTTTTTGAAATTCCGCTTGTGATTCAGATTCCCGATAAATTTTGGTTACTAGGATGGCTAAGAATAAAAAAAATTAGTCAAAAATGGGTATTGTCATCAAAACATAACTAAGTGGACAGTTCGCATCGATGCGAACTGTCCTTTTACCATCGGCAGTCACTAATTGTGTTTGTGGCATTGTGTTTTTGACAGGGTTGCTGAATAGTTAACTCTTTTGGAAAACTTTCCGGAAAGTTTTCCAGAAAATTTACAAAGTCCTTTATAATTTCAGTCTTTTGACTGGAAAGTTTTCAAAAACTTACCGAAAAACTTTCCAAATTCTTTTCTGTCCGGTAAATTAAGCAACCCTGGTTTTTGACGACAGTATCCCAAGAAAAATTTTTTGTACTTTTAAATAAAAGTACCCATTTTCAGCTGAAAATTTTTATTGTGAGGTACGCCAGTAGGCGAAAATTCCTTAGCAATCCGAATCATGAAGCAGAATTTGAAAAAAATATTTAGTCGCTGAGATATGACCTTAAGTTGGAGTAAAGTTAAATGGTCATTTTTTTAAATATTGACACTCCAACTTTAGGTCATATCTCAGCGACTAAGTATTTTTTTCAAATTCTGCTTCATAATTCGGATTGCTGAGGAATTTTCGCTTACTGAAGTGCCTCAGAATGAAAATTTTCAGCTGAAAATGGGTACTTTTATTTAAAAGTACAAAAAATTTTTCTTGGGATACTGTCGTCAAAAACTAGGGTTGCTTAATTTACCGGACAGAAAAGAATTTGGAAAGTTTTTCGGTAAGTTTTTGAAAACTTTCCAGTCAAAAGACTGAAATTATAAAGGACTTTGTAAATTTTCTGGAAAACTTTCCGGAAAGTTTTCCAAAAGAGTTAACTATTCAGCAACCCTGTCAAAAACACAATGCCACAAACACAATTAGTGACTGCCGATGGTAAAAGGACAGTTCGCATCGATGCGAACTGTCCACTTAGTTATGTTTTGATGACAATACCCATTTTTGACTAATTTTTTTTATTCTTAGCCATCCTAGTAACCAAAATTTTATCGGGAATCTGAATCACCAAGCGGAATTTCAAAAAAAAAGCTCGGTTGATGAGATATAGGCTAAAGTTGGAAAATACAGGTGAATACTGTCTTTTTCCAACTTTAGCTTATTTCTCAACAACCGAGCTTTTTTTTGAAATTCCGCTTGGTGATTCAGATTCCATTCAAAAATGGGTATTGTCATCAAAACATAACTAAGTGGACAGTTCGCATCGATGCGAACTGTCCTTTTACCATCGGCAGTCACTAATTGTGTTTGTGGCATTGTGTTTTTGACAGGGTTGCTGAATAGTTAACTCTTTTGGAAAACTTTCCGGAAAGTTTTCCAGAAAATTTACAAAGTCCTTTATAATTTCAGTCTTTTGACTGGAAAGTTTTCAAAAACTTACCGAAAAACTTTCCAAATTCTTTTCTGTCCGGTAAATTAAGCAACCCTAGTTTTTGACGACAGTATCCCAAGAAAAATTTTTTGTACTTTTAAATAAAAGTACCCATTTTCAGCTGAAAATTTTCATTCTGAGGCACTTCAGTAAGCGAAAATTCCTCAGCAATCCGAATTATGAAGCAGAATTTGAAAAAAATACTTAGTCGCTGAGATATGACCTAAAGTTGGAGTGTCAATATTTAAAAAAATGACCATTTAACTTTACTCCAACTTAAGGTCATATCTCAGCGACTAAATATTTTTTTCAAATTCTGCTTCATGATTCGGATTGCTAAGGAATTTTCGCCTACTGGCGTACCTCACAATAAAAATTTTCAGCTGAAAATGGGTACTTTTATTTAAAAGTACAAAAAAATTTTCGAGGGGGGTTGCACTTGGCTTTTACGGTTTTTGACATACAGGGTGGGCCAAAAAAAAACGGTGTTTCAAATCTTTTTTTCAAACAACTTTTTCTCAATTTGTTTACCATACTTTTTCTAAGCGCCATATAGTATTTTGTAGCTCTTGAATAGAACTTTCAAACAAAAAAAAGTTTTGTCTCCTTATGTTCAAAACATTTTGACAAAAGGTCCTCCGAAACAGTGGCAACATGTTTACTGATTTTCTTACGCTTTCAGCATGTTTTTTGAATTCTCATCCTCTTTATTGTTACAGATGAATGAATGGTGAGCTGTACAGAAACCTGCTCTTGGATCTTGTGATACCGAATTGCCGTGAACTCTATCCGCCATTTGTCCTATGGCGCGAAATGGGCGGGCGCGAAAGGGGTCGGGCGCGAAATGTCCTAGTGCCAAACGAAAAGCGTCTGATGATCCGCTTAATTTCCCGGAAATGGCTTTTGGCATTTTCCACAGAAGGCTTAGAAATTAAAAAATTTGTTATTATGTATCTCACTCTTATAATCTCACTCTTATAATCTCACGGTCTTTTAGGGCTTTTGCAATGTCTGTAAAACATGCTTCTGCCTTGCCAACAAGGGTATTGCTAATTAATTAAGTCAATTTTTTATTGAATTTTTTAGAACCCTAGCAAAGATAAATTTGAGCTACGAACACAACAGCTGGTCTTCTATCGATGGGAGAAAAATGGCAAGGCAATCAGTTATCTCAAGTGCTTTAGTGTTCGCCCGCTTAGAGACTGTCTCAGAAAAAAGAAAGAGAAAGTAAAGATTACGCCGAAGTCATCATCTTGCAAAGTTGAGCTTCTGTCCTTCAATCCCAGTGAGTACTCCACAGCTAAAGAAATACGTCGTTCGCATGGTCCATCAAAACAGTTATCCAATGTGTGCCTTCCACATCTGAAGAAAAGAAGAGTGCTGCTTCTAGTGATAAGGCGATAATTCCTGGTAATTCTTCTTACTCCCTTTTGTCTTTTAGCTTCAATTGATTTAGCTCTGATTCCCAAGAGAAAATCATCTACCTACTTTAGTGCTCAGGAAGATGTCAGCAGCAGCCTAGTTGAAGCAAGATAAGTCAGTTGAAGTAATTCTACTAGTTGAAGCCAACGATAAGTCAGTTGCTCAGAATTTCTCAAAACTCTTTCTGCGGTGTGTGGTATCAGCAAAAGATGCCAGGCAGAGTCTCGTTTGAAAGCACGAAAGTTGTTGAAGAACTGCTAACTGCATTGGGTGATGCTGCAGAGTGTATTGACATCAACAAGGTGACATGGCTGTAACATCGTTTTACTTACGCACTTTCCATTTTCAGAAGGGAATAGATGCAGCCTTCGTCGGTGAAGAGGACAGCTGCCAAATAGAGAATGCTATGGAAGGGCTGGATTGTATAATGGACTTGCTCGAAACGCTTCTCAAGGAGGAGTTTTAGTATTATACACGTCCCATTTGTGCTCTTCTCGCTTATATGCTGTCTCAGTGGTTCTCATAGTAAATGCATAATGTATAGCAGTTACTGGTTGGCTTCTTTGAAATTTTGACGCTGGACTTTTAACCGCATCGGTGAAATCCATGTGGTGGGATGCACTATCACTTAACGGCGCTAACTATGTTGCTTTTTTCGGCTAAGTTCAACTACTACCCCACCAGTCGATTGAACGACACCCAGTTGCCGGCCAAACTGATTGCCGGCCATGTATATATTTTCATTAAAGAAATTAAATTATTTTTAGTTGTTTCTTAACAGTCTTCCTTTACAAAGGACACATGGTGGCTCTAGATAAATTCATCCACACATCCCCTGGTAAATGTACTCCTTGTAAATTCATTCTCTATGTTCACACTCCACAATGATTTAGTAGCAACGAATTTTTTTGATCATTTAAAAAACTATCGACGCTAGAAGACTTTAAAAAAGTTGATATCAGTAATGGCCAGGTCCTCAGCCTAACCCTAAGCTTAAAGCCTACGGGCCTAAACTTAATTAGCTACATAATTTACATGATGGTATTGTAACTCGTTTTTAGTCGATGTGTCCGGTAGTCTTTTTAATGTTTTTGCTTAATTTTAAAAAATTATCTGAGAAAATAAAGCTTTTAAACTTGACGCAAAATCAGTGAAAGAGGAGACGGCTGGCTCCGTGTAGTGCAGAAAATAGGAATTCCTTGTGACGCCGCACGTTGGTAACTTTTTACTTGCATCAAGATAACGGTTCAATTACACTATACACTTTATTATCTTCAGTTTTTTTACAACAACACGGCAATACAATACAAATAAACTTTTACAACTTTCGGTATTGGGTATTATTCTTGCGGACCATCAGCACAGGAAGACGCTTCACACCATCATGTTCCGTTTCCGAGACGAACGCATTTGAGGCGAGGCCAGCAGAGTCACACATAGATTTGTGAAATATCGAAATCATCACATCCTCAGTTGGCAGACTTCGCATAGTGCAGGTAATCTTAGCATGGAATTGCTCGCCACTCTTGAGGACAGCGCCAGATTGATCACATTTGATTATCCCCTTAGCACAATTAGAAGGTACTAGCTGTAAATTACTTTAATTGGAAAATAAAGTTTAAAAAAAACGAACCTTTATGCATTGCTTGTGAACAGTGTTGTTGGTCACGAACACATCCGACTTCACAGTTTCAACCAGCAACCTGTCGCTCTGGAATACAATCGCCAGCGACGGAGAAAGAGATAGCTGGAAACGGCGATCGCGAGATTCAGATTCATTAGCTTTGTGAGACTCCAAGATGTCCATCAACGGCGAAGCCAACTCTTGATCTTTACGCGAAGGAGGAAGGCGAACCGCATTCAAAGACGACATAATCTCACGCAGTAGCACACTAGAGAACCAGAGAACCAACTAGAGAACCAACTAGCAACCAGAGAGAGGGCAAGATGCATAAAGAGGATTCTTTTTTTGACATGTGATAACAAAAATTTTATTGGCGCGAATTTGTAACAAAAATATTGCAAAATTCTAAACGGAAATTTGGGGTTCGGTACGATAGACCGTATCCTTTTTCACCGCCGCCAATTTGTTCTCCCATTGGTTGTCAGGCGGTGGGATCACAAATTCGACCTTTTTAATCAAATATGGTCAAATGGTGCATTTAACTTTAAACAATAACTCTAACTTTAACCATAACTTTTAACTTTATAATGGTGCATTCCGGCACATGAGACCGTTTAAAATCAGTCCAATTTATCGGCCCACCCTGAATTATATTTGTATTTTAATGTTATTCGAGGGAAACTTTTTGTAAACCACTTTCTTCAGAGCTATGGATGATCGTGACTTCAGTTGCTTGTTGACTCGCAAGGTCAAACGCAAAGAAGTTCGAAAAACCAGTAAAAAGGTGAAAAATTTTCCAAAGTTGCCTTCTCCAAACATCAGAAGGTTAGATTTGTTCAAATTCGACCTTTTTTCTTGCTTTATATCCAAACTCTTGTTAACTGCAATCATTTTAGGTCGCAACTGCAGTTCAAGCACAGCTAAGTGATAAAAATGGCAAGAAGAGAGCTAAGCTGGAAGCATTTCTCAAGGAGGTAGATGATTTTTTTTAACTTAACATCCACGGTTGGGGTAAAAACACCGAAATTGTCGCTATTTCTAGCGAGAAAAGGGTAAAAGAAGTCCGAGTGCTCCGTAATGCCTTCACATTGACATTGGGACTATTATGACCTGCTGAAATAGAAAATGAATTAAGCCCTAATAAGTAGTGACCTGCTGGTATACTCTTTTTTAAGATGCCTTGCTTAAAGTATTTAACTCGTATGGAGATACGACTAACTTATATTAGACTGTCGGCCTTTTTTCGCTTTTCTCACCATATAATTCTTTAGTATGCAGATTTACTTTTCTTATTAAGGCTGAAGAAGTCCGAAGACAGCGAATGCGGAAAGAGCTGGATGACGATGAAATAACCGACGTGAATAAACAAAGTAGCTAAATGGAAAACTTTTTTCTAGAAAAACCTTTTTGCTGAAATAAGAACTTTTGTTTAAAAAAGTATGAAAATTTTCAAAAAAAAATCATAGCCAACTGTCCATAGCTAACTGTCCTCATAGCTAAGAGTCGTTTTACCTAATGAGGTAACTCTAGCTTCTTTACTGTCCAGTAACTTCTTGTTACATTTTAGATTGCCGACACTCTCGTGAACGATTATTTTGAATCCATTTCTGAAACTCTCAGTGAAGTAAGTGCTTTATGATGCCTTCATTTAACCAATTAGAATTATATAGAATTAGAATTATATTTGCAGGAGAAGCAAATTCAGACAGAAGCAAACATCCGACGACGGGCATATGACGCCATCAATGTTTTGATAGCGATGAACATAATCATGAAGGACAACCGTGAAATTCACTGGATCGGCCTGCCAGAGTCTTCTCTCAGCGCAAGTCCAATTTGCATGCAAAATTTTTGTCCTAATTACTTGTCTTCTAGGAAAGCCGTCGACTAGAGGAAGAACGGGTTCAAACTGTAGATCGTCTTAATCAGAAATCGGAGCAGGTCAAAGAATTGATTATTCAGGTAGCTTCTTACTTGTTCCTCATTTTTTGGTCAAGAAGCAATTGCTTTAGCTGGTGGCATACAAGAGATTGATTGAGCTGAACCGCGAGCGTGAAAAAGTTTCTGGAAAGCCGTCAGAGGAAAACATGTTGAAAATTCCCTACATGATTTTGGACACCCCTAAGCAGGCAGTCGTTGATTGTACTTCTTCTGAAGACAAGTAAACATTTCATGTGTAAATTTAACGGTATCAATTTAGCCGTTGACGACAGCGGTGATTTCCGGAATTCGAATTTGTACAGGATCACTATCAGTGATGGGTCCGCCCGCCCCGGTGCGTGGGGCGGTGCCAGGGCGCTAATAAAATTAGCCCGGCGCGCGGGATGGGGCGAAAGCAAAGTTTCGTGTTGAGGCGGTGAGTGGGGCGCCTCCGAGACTTTCTATTTGTGCCAAAACTTTGCAAAAGGCTTCAAGTTTTCAGAACTCGGAAAGTCTGTAAGAGAAAGTGCTAGGCTTAAAGTTACTGATCCTGACAAATTAGACTTCTAACTACTTCCGTTGTCGTTATTAGCCATAGTCTTCAATTATTTGCTAGATAGCCTACTAAAATTATGAATTTTCAGGTCGGAGTATTGGTAAGTGAGAAGGGCTGCACTAAGTGGTCTGCTCCTGATTATTTATTTTTCAGGTTAAGCTTCAGTCACCCCTTCGGGCTTTATGAGGATGTAGAGGTGTTGAAACGTCTGAGTCTATCGCTTGGTCTCGAGAAGAACGATGTGTCACCGGAAAATGTGGCCCTTGTCAAAGGCTCTCTGCCCTCTGCTCTTCGCTTTTATATCAATGATGAAGATGAGAATGGTGCTTAGAAAAAAATGCATTTAAGAATCTAGTCAGTGGTAGCCGTTGTTTCATTGAATAAATTACCTCTTTCTCTATATTGAGTGGCTTAAATTTTAGAGGCCTTACTTATCTTGCGTACAATTCCTAATTTGTGTCGAGAACCCTGTACTCTTTTACTATTCTTTGTAAAAAGATTAGTTGAGCACATCATCGATTGGATCATGCATTGAGGTGTATTGACAGAGTGTTTCGAATTTGGCGGTACGTCGCAAACGCAATACGCATCTTTACACCATTTGTTTATAACACTAGCAGGAATCGCAATTTTATTTTAATCTATTTCGGCTTTCAAAAAGTTTTAGTTTTTTTCAATATCAATTTTTACAATAGCAGGGTTTTCAAAATATACGTTTTTTTTCACTAGTGATTTATTCAGTTTTGGTTTGGTATTTATCGTTTATCGATAAATTTTCGTCTGTTGAAAAGTGCGCGCAAGTGTCCTGCGCGGAAGTGTCCGCGCGGAAGTGTCTGCGCGGAAGTGTCCGTGTACGATCTAATAAGGTATTACATGCCCGGTGATGATTGCAAGAGTTGGTAGTTATGAATGTTACGGTAGTTATGAAAAAGTGCCTGTTCAGAAACTGTCTTTTTGGTAACACTATATAATCCCCCCCCAGCCAGCGCAAAATTTACTTATACCGAAGGGGGAGAGACCGGTCTCATATTGATTCTCGTGCTCTGAAACGGTACGGAAACACTTTGTTTCTGAAAAATGCGAAAAATTCGGTTTGCCTTGGTACCCCAAGGTAAAAAATTTAGGAAAATTTAAAAAAAGTTTTTTAAGTTCCCGCCAAAACATTTTTAAAGGGAATAAGGTTGTAATGGGAAGGGGAAGGGAATAAAATGGGTCCACATTCATGGCAAAACGATAACAAAAGTAAATTTAAGACTAAAATTTTCAACAAACACTTATTATTTCAACAAACAATGACAGTACTATAAATCATACGGATGAACATGTATTGATATCTTTGCTGGGTGGTAGAACTTCGAAGTAACATTCCTAAGCACCACTAAGCCATTCTGAACACTTTCCAATGCAACAGCTGGACAGTAACCATACGAAATTCCTTGTGCATCAACAAAAGAATAGTCTCCACGAACGATCCTTCCAATGACAGTCCTAGAACAAAGCTCTATGCATGAAAACTTCTAATCATATTTTTCGAATGACAATTAATCACTTTGAGCAGAAATTTTCGTATGAAAACAATTCAGGGTTTAATGACTTAGAATCCTCGACTTGGACTTCATCTGATTGCTGCTTCGAGGGAAGAGTGAGCCCCATTTGGGTCTTATTTCTTTTGACATCCGATTTCCGCTTTTCTCGTTTTTTCACATTTCGCTGACGCTTTCCCGATTGTTGATGCGGGAACATTTCATTTAAAGAGACTAGCTTACGACCAGGCTCTGATTCCAAAGGAATGTAATCACGAAAAAATCTCGGGACACAATTGCCATTTTTCTTCGGTTCCTAAAAAATTAAATAATTGATCATGTCGATTAAAAATTAAGAAAACTTACCAATTCATTCATCTCGATTGGCTCAATCTCTTCAAAGATTGTAATATTTTCACATTTTCTAGAATCAAGTACATCTTGTTCAGTAGGTTGACAAATGAGAGCCAATCGCTTTACAGTTTCACGAGATAGCTGCTGCAGCTTGACAGGGACAAGTGCTTTTGAATGCTTCTTCAGAATATCTTCTAAAAATGTTTTATTAACGAAATTACACAGTGTACGTCGAATTCCTTGCCGGCTTTACTCTTGACACCTTTTCCATCCAACCAGTTGCTCAAGCTTATTAGGGTTTGGCGATCTCTTAAGACATAGCAAACATCGCTGGCTTCCACTCCATGCTTCTTCTCGTCATCTTGGTCATCCCACGCACTGACCAGTTGATTCTATTTAAAAGAGAAAGGATATTGAACATGTAGACTTTGTTGGTAATTTATTCGACGATTAAACGGCTTCTTTAGATATTTGACCTGAAATATTTTTATAAAAGAGAGATTTTAGAAAATTACAGGTTACCATTCGTGTGGCATAATCTGCTTCTCCAAATTCAAGACCAGCTAGGGAATCAGCACAATCCGAGGGAAAACTAGTCAATCCTGCTTCAAAGTCCAGATGAATTTTGTCTTGCGGACCAGCAGCCCTTCCGTCAGCGAATTGCAAAGCCAACCAGAAGTCAAGCCCAGTACCACCAGGTGCAATAATGTCCACACGGTTCGCTGATACACTTCCTCTATTAGTTGTAGCATTTCTATTCACAATAAGAATCGGAACCTAAAAAATTGGGTCTGTCAAGGAGCTCCTCACAAATTTTGTATAAAATTTAAGACCTTAAACAGTGCTTTTCAATGCTCTAATTTTTCAGCCCTCTGTTTAACAAGGTCAGCGTTAGATAAGCGCTTCTGCAGCTGCTGTTTTCGAAAATTTTCATCCCAGAACAGATTACATGGAAGAGGAGCATCATAAGAACTTGAAGTACGGGTTTTTACAACTGAGTCTGGCTTTCGCTTCAACGCTAGGAAAAGACGGGGGTCCTCGACGACTCAGAGAAATAACAGAACCTGATGTTTCCAGGTTGAGCAACATCCACACTTTTGGACCAAAATTCATGTGAATCACTGAAAAAGCAAATTCATGGTGAGCGAAAAGGCACTAAAGTTTACCGGTAGAACTCAAGCAATCCAAGCTCAGCAAGTTCTTGGCTTGGTACCAGCCGAAGTGCACGCCGAAGCAACTCAAGGGCTTTAGGACCAACAAGTTGAAGCCTGACCATATCATGGCTCAAATCATAAATCTTAAACACCAAAAATATAAAGATAAATATTTAAAGGGCTAAACTTCGGTAAAGGGCTAAGCAGCCAACTTTGGTATACCCCCAGCAGTCAACTTCCAAGTTTCCTCGTCCTGCAATGACTTTTAAAGCATACATGAATCGGATGAGGGAGAGACAACTCATAATGCTAGTTCTGGTAATTTCGGGTTTACACTAAACAGATATATATCTTTGGCTGAAGATATATATTCGATTTTGGGTAGTTTGGGTGGTATCTTTGGCTTAAGATATATATCTTGGTATAAGCCGATGAACTTTCCAATGACAATATTTGTGTTCAATTCGATGATAACACGTTGTCTTTGTATAAGCGTAGCAAATTTGATTTAATTAGCTATATCGAGTAGTACGCTTGTGCTGATGTGATAGATAAACTATTCTTGACTCTTTGTGACTAATGGGGTATACGTAAGTTGACTGCTGATGGTATACCGAAGTTGACTGCTGAGGGTATACCGAGGTTGGCTGCAAAGGGTATACCGAAGGTGTGCCTATTTAAAGTGTATAAATACCGTGTAGTGTGGACTAACGAAACTTCTTTGTGCAATAACTTGAGAGTTCTTGTTATCCATATTGTCAATTTTCATTGGTTCTGAGGGCTTTGCTTCGAAAATTTCAGCAATTCCATTCAAAACGGCTGAACGAATAGAAGGATGGACCCAAAGCTGAAGTCGATTGATATCTTTAAGACATTCAGTAAAGAGTATAAGCAGACAAACGAAGATAAAAATAACTTACTTGACAGTGGACCACGAAAACTCCTGGACCTAAGAAACCACGAGGATATTTTTGGGCATGTAAAATAACGTTCATTTCAAGCAGGGTTCCTGATATCAGAACATTTCCGCTATCGTGATATGATATGACAGGGGTTATCAGATCAGCACCATCAACTACCATATCACTATCATCCGCAAAAATTCAAGGATGTTATCATATCATTATCATATCAGGCGGGAGATTCAAAGCCCTTATCACTATCACTATCATATCAAATTAAAAATTGGGCCGTACTTTTGGCGGCCCGGTGGCCCTTACTAAATTAGTTAATCAAACACAGTATTAAACGGTGAGGGCGTTTCGCAAAATTTTCAATTTTTTGCGAAAATTTTTGGCGTTTCGCAAAAATTTTCATATGAAATCATATCATTTGGCGCCAACTTGAATATTTTGTTGCAATTTTAGACAAAGATAGTGGTATCATACCAACCGAACGAAGTGGTCGTCCACTTGCGATTTTTACCACAATCAAACCCAAACCACCTGGATGGTGACCCGAACCACGTGTATGGAGTCAAACCACCAGCGGGTACCCAAACCACGTGTATGGAGCCCAAACCACCAGCGGGTATCCAAACCACGTGTATGGAGCCCAAACCACGTGGATATCCCTAACCACATATATGGGGCCCAAACAACGTAGATACCCTAACCACATATGGGTCCCAAACCACGTATATGGGGCCCGAACCACCTATACCCCAAAC
>JAMRYI010001199.1:0-38850 GCA_029231635.1 Ditylenchus weischeri | reverse complement strand
CTAATTTGAAGCAAAATTCACAAAGCTGAAATTACAGGAACTGGTAGTTGCGGTTAGTGGCATTGTATCCATCCAAATTTTTGGAAGAACTATTGCACAAACGAGATAAAAATTTAGAAACCTTGTGCTGCGGACGTGGCTTAATACGCAGCAAGTTAGAGTAGAAGAGGCCTGCCACTGCAAATATGTCCACTGTTGCCATTAAGTGCAAGAATTGTGTGTTCGTCCTGGACAAACACTTTTGTAAATAGCAAGGAAATAAATGGTTTTCCAAAATTTGTGAACTTGTCAAAACTTCTCTCAAAACAGCAAATAAATTCCCTGCTGACAAATGCAATCTCACCCAAAAATATACATATTAATTTTTCAATTGAGAGTATTAGCAGACATTCAAATCGAAAAACAAGCGGTTTATGCGAGGGAAGAGTACAACAACAAAGCAAAATGAGATCTGAACTATCTTCTTGGAGTTGGCGTCATCATGGCTTTCTCCTTCTCTTTCTCGAGATCTCCGCCCAAATTGTAGCGAGTTTTGACTTCCTCCAGTTTTTCTTTAGCCTTTTCTGTGTCCATCCGAGTGTATGCCTTAGTTGCTTGGTAGTACAGCACGACCAGGTACCGGTTTGAGACGTTGAAGCCACTGAGATGTTCAGCGTTTTTAGCGTCAAAGATGTCCTCGTAAATGACGAAAGCTGTTCCACGGGTCTCTGCAGTGTTGCCACTAAAATAAATTTAATATTACAGATTGGCAAAACTAAAAGTTTAGATAACTTGGAAAAACTTACATTCTGATTTGCCGGATCGCTCCAAATTTCCCAAAAATGTCATACATCTCTTCAGCTGTGATCTTGTAAGGCAAGTTCTTAATGTAGAGAATTCTGTTCACCTCAGGCGGCAACTTGCCTCCACGAGCGCCTCTATTTGCCATAGCCATGTTGGAATGCTTTTTGTTCTGTAATCTCAATTCTTTAACCGCGAAAGGGAGTGACGTGTAAAAGTATACATTTTATAGAGCAAATTACATCCGCAACCTGCACTCAGAATTTTTTTAAAGTCTTCACTTTGATTTTTCAAATAACCAAGTCCGCGAGATCGCAAAATCACAAATGACAGGCTCTACTTCTAATTTTCGATTGAATGACTGGATGTAAAGTTTTTTGCAAAACTGAGTTACCGGGGTTGAAGCTGCAAATTGCGACTATTCGAAATGTCACGATACAGGGAGTAATAAAAAGCCAAAAATCGGTTTGGCGGAGACGCTTTCTAGCTCAACAACTGAGGAGAGCCAAAAAATAGACCGTTCAAAATGCCAAATACTCAATTTGGCGCTAAATTTCGCAATCTCAAAAGCATAATTTTCAAGAACTTTTAGCAGCTGTAATCTTTCGTTTCTCCTTCCAGGAGGATATTATGTAAATTCTAGTTTCTGAAATCTACTCAAAGTCAACCTTAGGGCAAATTTGAAATGGAAGAACATAAGGCTTTATCATTGGAGGAACTGAAGTCAGAGCACAGCAAGGAAAGGAAAGAAATGCAAGGTAATAAATTACATGCTTTTTGCGCTTTCTGGTAAACAAAGATGCGTTTTTTAGCGAAGATAGCCGCTCTGAAGCATGCTGTGACTAAGAATGACAAGAAAAAAGAAAGAGGTATCTTAAAATCCATTCATTTATTGTATCAATCTCTGGTATGGTTTTAGGTTGCACTTCAAATTGAAGACATGGAAAAGGAGCTAAAGGGGCGTCATGAGAATCAATTGAAAGCTTTGCAGCCAAATAAGAGTTCAGCCATTTCTGATGATGCCAAAAAGATGAGGAAAAGGTGTCGAGCTTTCTGTTGATCCTATAAATTTATCTAGCGAAGGAAATGAGAAGAAGCCGTCCAAAGCTCAGATCAGAAGGGTTAATTAATTTGTGAACCAAATAGCATCTTTTTATAACTATCTTATCAGGATAAGAAGGTCGAGACTGCAAAACGTAGAGCGGCGGCTGTGGTGATGGATGAAAAAAATGCAGAAACGAGTCAATGCAAAATGGAAATGGACGAAATAATGCGTATCCTGGCTGTAAGCAATCTTCAGCTAGTTGACATCGCCCCAGACGGAGATTGTCTTTTCAATGCATTGTCTCATCAAGCTGACAACAAGCAAATTGGCAGTGTAAGTTATTCTGATCTCCGATTGGTCTGAAAAGTTGTCTGTTTTAGTTCACGGAGAGGCTCTAAGAAAGCAAGCAGCCAAATACATTCGTGATCATTCTGATGACTTCATTCCCTTCTTGATGAATGCCAGTGGAGAAACTATGGATGATGCGGAGTTTGCTGAATATTGTGAAGGCGTGAGAAGACTGCTCGAGAAGGAGGTGCCTGGGGTGGTGAGCCGGAGGTGGTTTTCTTGGATCAGGTAAAAATTAATAATACCCATTTTAGATTCGGGCTATTAGTGCTGCTCTAAAATGTCAAATTGAAGTCATCAGCCAAATGGTCAAATTACTCGTTTCGGTGAGGAATTCGGGAGCCACATTCACCCGCTGAAGATCACCTATCACCGATTTGCATATTCTCTGGGAGAACACTACAATTCTACTTTATTGATTCCTGCTATTTGAGGACTAGACTATGTTCTTGTGTGACAAATAAAACATTGGAATTTTAGAAATTTCTTGACATTTTATTATTCTATTGTTTCACGATTGTATTTACGTAAAGTCTACGAGTTTGTTGGGTACCCCTATTTTATTTGATTTTTTTGTAGATAATGATGTCATTGCTATCTTGGACAGGAAAACTCGTGAATTCCGTTAAAATCTTTTTCGTCGAAGTACTCGTCTTTGTAGGAGACTTGGTTTTGGGTAAAAAGACATTAGACAAGATTGAGTTTTTATCACTTTTGGAATGTGATGAGTGCTGTATTTTCTTATTTTTAGGTGGTTTCGAGTAGGAAGCTATAGCTGAGAAGAATCAGAAAATAGAAGAAATACTTCGAGAGTATCCCAATGATAAAATCAATGCGTTGGATTGGGACACTGGCGATGAGACGGTGCGTTAATCGAGTGTTAAAGGCTTCATACTTTTTTTGCAAGATAGCCTAGGCCTAAAAACTTTTTTAGTCAGTGTGATCTACTCTATTCAACCATTTTATAGGAGGCCGCTGATGCGATTCTTGAAGAATCAGTCACTGATGAGGATCGTCGTTTTGATATTTCAAAATCTCTGGCTCGAAGTATGAGGCAAATTCGAGGCTATCAAAAGCTATGCCAGGAAGTAGCTTGCTCTTACTTTAATTGTGTTCTGAGATCATAATTTGTAGGTGGAGGAGCGTCGTCTGATAAGCTATAGCAGTAAGAACAAGGATCACGAAGCACTTCTTCTGAAACTTTGGAAACTCTTGAATCCAGATGAAGAACTGAAAGCTAGAAAATCATATCAATGGCAAGATATTGGATTCCAGGTCTTTGGTTTTGACTTCAAAATTTTCAATTTTTTACAGAAATTAATTTTTAGGAGATGATCCGCAACCGATTTTCGTGGAATGGTGTGCTCGGTTTGGAACAACTGGTATTCTTCGCTCAATTCGATGTGCTGGCATGTAGGCGTGTTTTGCTCCTGTCCCGTCATAGAGCTTTTGGGTATGTTTCTTTATATTTCTATCTCAAAGCAGTTTTAAAATTATCGCAAACAGGTTTCCATTCGCTGTGTGTGGAATAACTATTACTGCCTTGGTCAAAGAATTGTTATTTGACGATCTATTGAAAAACCATTTCTACAACGTGTTGAGAGTCGCCTACCATGGATAGCTTCCACACTGTTTATTGTGAGTTTATTATGTGAATAAAAACCATACGGTGAGAAAAATAACTAATTACAGGCCGTGTTTTCACCCTGTTCTCCGACTATTGGGAAGAGATGCAGCCAGATTCGGTTATGGAGTTCAATCCGGTGAAGCAGCAATTTGTCAAGAATCTAGAGTCTTACCTGAAGAGAGCTGATTCCAACCTCATAAATGCGAGACTTGGTGACATCATTTGATAACAAGCTGCCTTTTGTCGCATTTCTTGTTACTATTTGTGTCTCTTCTACTTGGGTAAATTCGACGGTTACACTGTGAATGCTTCTCCGTACAATTGGTATTATCGCTAGCATAGTTTATGTTTTGTACATTGTTCTTCACGAAATAAAGTATGGTTAGAGTTTTGGAATTCGAACAAAGTGAGGAGGAGTCTGCAAAAGGAGGAGCTGCAAGATTTAGGAGTTTGAACCCATGTAGTATATGGATAAAGGCTGTATGTTAAACGTACAGCCTAATGTAAGTATTTGGCCGCCTTTTTCAATGTCAATTTGGTTGTCTTTTTGCTAAATTGGCTGCCATTTTTCTTGTTAATTTGTTTTTTAAATTTCAGCTTTAATTTGATGATAATTTTGCTGTTAGTGTTAGCAAAAGTGAAAGAAGAATCTTGGCTACGCATTGGTATCAGGGTTGGCAAAATGGGAGCAATTTCGGAACACCCAACCCAGTCAATTTCGGAACACTCAACCCAGAAATTTGCCTTGGTCCCGCAAGCTGATTTTTTTGCAAACAGCTTTTTTCTTGAGTACACATTTTCCAACTTTTTTATAAAAAAACAGTAAAATCTCGAAAGAAAAAGCGAAAAAAGAATTGCAAAAAAAATCAGCTTGGGAGACCAAGGCAAATTTCTGGGACGATTCTCTAAACGATTTCTCTAATTAACAGGACGGGGCGGAATTGTCCCGTCCCGTCATCATCTCTACAAAAAAGGGCACATTTTTTCATATATTTTTTGCGCCCTAAGGGGCGATTTTCTTTTCAAATCTAAAAAATTTAAATCCATCTCTGAAACATGTTACTTATATGCTGAAACTACAAATATGAACAAGGCTGTAACTTTTTTGCAGATTTGCTTTGAACTGTTTTTAAAACATTGAATGTTTCTGATGAGCTTCTCTATCTTGATGTAGTTGCAAAATTTTCACTTCTGCTAAAAATAAAACTAAAATTTACCAAAGATTCTAAAATTACAAAAAACACCTGGAACAATCTCAAACCAGCCCAATGCATTTCTCGGCCCTCAGGGAGTTCGTCCTCCGGTATCTTTCGTCCTCAGTTTTTATCTTAAAGTTTTTATCTCTGAGTGGGCAGCGGTAAATCACCCTCCAGTAAATTCACCATCCAAAATTTCGACGTTACAGTTTCAAATCCAGGTAATAGTAAACATCATTTTTCCTTCAACAGTCATTAACTGATTATCACAAAATCATTAATCTACAGAATGGGTAGGGAACCCACTAGTACCTTGATTAAAATGGGCATCCACTTCCAGAATCCGAAATTTTGGCTTTAACTGAAATTAATAAAAAATTATTGTACCCTTCAGTTCGATAATACGAAAACAGTAATTCGATTTGGGTAAAACCTTAGTTCTGGCGTAGTTTCGTATACCGTAGGGTACATAGTTGTGCATCTCCGAAAAACCACCACCGCCGCCGCCGCCACCGCCGGCGGCGGAGACGTCACCACCGCCGCCGCCGGCGGTGTCGCCGCCGGTGAAAAATTTTGCTTTTGCCGCCGCCACCGCCGCCGCGGCCGCTACTCCGCTTCCACCGCCGCCGCCGGTAGCACCTCATATTTTGCCGCCGCCGGTGGTGCCGCCGGCTTTCGCGTTGATATAAAAATTTTTTCGCTGCAGCCACGCTTGTCACAAATTTGCAAAACAAGTTTTATTAAAATAAGTTCAATTGCGGCGCTATTAAAAGCCGCCGCCGCCACGGGTGCCGCCACCGCCGCCACCGCCACCGCCGCCGCCTTATTAGTCCACCGCCACCGCCCTTATATTCGCCGCCACCGCCGGCGTAGACTTATTTTCGCCGCCGCCGCCTGGCGGCGCCTCGGCGGCGATCCAACTATGGTAGGGTATCCAGGCGGTTCTGGAGTGTGCCCAAGCATCGGTACTCAGGTAAAAGTGCCTAGATAGTAGTACCTAGACAGTGGTCCACAATGCTCGTACTTAGGTAGTAGTGCCAGGTATTGCGCACCCGCCAATTGCGCACAACTCAAATTGCGCGCCCGCAAATGTTGTACTTAGTGTATGTTGTGTCTTCCCAAATATTTTGTCCAAACACTTCTCTTAGATTATTATATTAGGCTGTACACCGAAATATACGCGCCAATTTGGTACTTGGTCGTTTTGGTACGCGGTCGTTTTGGTACGAAAATTTTTTGGTGCGCGGTTATTTTGGTAAGAATTTTTTTGGTAAGCGGTAGGGTTGGCATATTGCTCGAGCAAAATCTTTTCGAGAAAATTCTCGAGAAATTTCTCGAGAAAATTCTCCAAAACCGAGCAAAATCGAGCAAAATCTTTTTTCCAGTAAGTGAGCACCCCAAGTCCGGTCGAGTGGGCTGTCAGTGACAGCCCGTCACTATATCGATGTCGTTTCAACAAAAAACTTTAGTTGATAACAACGTAATTTTTATGGACACAAAACGATCACACTTTCAACACATATCATCGACAAAAAACTCAGGTTCATAATCTGGCACATTTTCTTCTCGCACTGATTCGACCTCTTCTTCTTCATCCACTTGCTGTTCTACCCTTGCTAGCTTGAAGAGATCAGCATACTGTAGCCGGAGATTATGCTTGATAAACGTTACTTGAGAAGCAGTGTCCACATTCATTCTGCAACAATTAATGAGCATAAAAAATCTGAACCATAAAATTGAATATATCTGTTGCGCAACTTGCTGTGAATTCCGCCTCTAAGAGACCAGTTCCTTTCGTTGGAAGTAGCTGAGATGGGCATGCTGTCCAGCGTCTGGACGATCTTAGAGAGAAGAGTATCGGAAAACCAGGCATTCCACCATGTGAGGGCATCCATCGAGTCCACAAAATCCCACGCATATTGGCGTTTGTCCCGCGCAAAGACTCCTGTTCGAGATAGCCACTGCGCCCATTCAATCATTACCTGAAGCAGGTAATTGTAGCTCTGAAACCACATCTCACGTCAATGATAAAACTACCTCATCTTCTCTGCCAGCAAATAATGGATTCTTGATGCATTTGTTCACCAGGAGCTCTATCGCTTTTTGCTTCTCTTCATTCGTCATAGACATGCCTTGATCAGAGGGCTCGAGCACTTGCAGGAGATAGGCTACGTCCGATTTAGAAAACTCTTCTCGGTCTGAGGATAAAAATAAGTCACTTCCAGATGGTTCTCCATTCTTCCGGTATGAGTAGTGTAACGCGCATTGCAGAATTTGCAGTAACCGACAAAGATCGATTTTCCACTTGCATCCAATTCCTGCTTTCTGTTGAAATACCTCCAGCACCATGAAAGCGGCTTAGTTACCTTTGACATTGAGCTAGCTGAAAAATCAAGCGTAAAACAGCCGATCAGTGTTCAACTATATAGCTGTACAGCTTGAGCTTGAACAGTCCTGAATCAACACACAAAAATACGAAATTCTTCATTCAAAATATGCCACTATAAATACTATTCGAGGGCGCAGTAAAAAAAGATTTTGCTCCATTTTGATACGGTCGAGCAAAATCTAGATTTTGCTCGAGAAAAAACCGAGAAATTTCTCGAGAATTTTCTCAATGGGCAACCCTAGTAAGCGGTTATTTCGGTAAGAATTTTTTTGGTAACATAAGTTTAAAAAAATTATTTTTTGACCCCACTTTAAAAAATGTTAAAACTTTTTGGCTTGATAGGGCGAATTTCACATCATCTTTCAACCGGACTTGCATAGTACAACCTTTTTTGGAAGAAACGCAATAGTATAACTTGTGCACGTGCTTCAAATTTCCTTGCTTGTCTTTTTCTTCACGAGTATGCTTCAGATGAAATAAATGACCCAGAAATGATCTATGAAAATTAGCGACCAAGTAAGAAGTTCAAATCAAACCATTGTAGAGAAGCATTGGCTTTCCCTTGTTGCTTGGAACGTATCGAAGCAATGGCCTTGGCTGAACTTTCTTGAAGCCATTATCCATAATCGAAGACCCTTCTTCCGTTTGCTCATTATGCACTCGACTTCTCTGAGAAATGAGCTCTCCATCGCTTGATTCGGATTCATCTTCAGATGAATCGCTGAGCAGATTTCGCTGATCCTCTTCGTCGTTGACAAGCAAAGATTCTTCAAAATTCATCTAAACACGATAACCATGAAGTAGAATTATAGAGAACAAGCTGTTTCAAAAAACTTTGTGCTGTTACCAAAAAAATTTTTACCAAAATAATCGCGTACCAAAAAATCTCTTACCAAAAACCGCGTAAAATAAAATTTCTTACCAAAATCACCGCGTACCAAAATTCTACCAAAAATCTATTACCAAAACAATTCTTACTAAAAATTTTCGTACCAAAACGACCGCGTACCAAAACGACCAAGTACCAAATTGGCGCGTATATTTCGGTGTACAGCCTTATATTATGACAGAATCATAGGTACGTTGAATTTTTCAAGACAAAAAGTTTGAAAAAACCATATATTTTCTTTTCATTTGATCATAATTTTGAAAACTTTTTGTAAACAAATAGTTCTTGAAATCAAATCAATTTAAAGTCTGCCCATTTAGCATAGAAAAAGTTTTTAAAGCCATATGTCGATCAGTCTCAAACTCTTCTTTGCCTCCCTCTCTCCGTCCTGTGGTCGAGAGAAAGGAAGTTGTAGTAGTAGCGGCAGCTTCTTCTTCATTTTATTAAGTAAATGAAGTCCCTTTGCCAGCTGGTTGTCTGCACCAAAGTTTGTGTACATATACACCACAATTCCTAGTTTACTCAATTTGAACACTGCTGCTCTCACTCCGTTCACTTTCTCATTTCTGGAGAAGAAATCAACAAAACCAAGAGGGACTATTATAGCCAGCTATTATAGCGGTACTTATACAGTTCCCCCCATATCGGAATTTTTTCAAAAACAGGTTTTAACCATTTCTAAGCAATTCTTACACGCTAAAACCGATAAAAACGTTGTTTCCAACCACTTTCCATCAAAAATTTTGACTTTTTTAGATTTTCTACCTGCCTGCCTTCGGCAGGCAACCTACTTAATAGGAAGCCCCTTGGGGGTACATGGTCAGGGCCAGGGCTGACCCTTTATATACCAAGAAATATATATCTTCTGAATATATATCTGTATCTCTTGAAAAAGAGCTGCCTGCTTGCAATGGAGAAGGGTATAAAAATGATTAAAATTAACATTGCAAGGCTGGGGAAAATACTACATTGCTGCTACTATTGTGAAATTTTGTTCTTTTGTTAGGGCTTGGAATAATATGCAAATAATTTAACTGCCGCTGAATTTTAATAAGCATTTTTACATTTATATTTTCAGTGGTTTTTATTGGTTAAATTTCCTTGATATATTTCTTGATATATAAAGGGTCAGCCCTTGGCCTGACCATGTACCCCAAAGGGGCTTTTGAAGTAGGTTGCCTGCCGAAGGAAGGCAGGTAGAAAATCTAAAAAAGTCAAAATTTTTGATGGAAAGTGGTCGGAACAACGTTTTTATCGGTTTTAGCGTGTAAGAATTGCTTAGAAATGGTTAAAACCTGTTTTTGAAAAATTCCGATATGGGGGTGAAGTATAAGTACCATTACAGCTAGTCATTTCTGGCTATACATTTTTCTTATAAGACTAGAATTTTTCGTGGACACTTCTTATTTGATGTGCATGTTCTGTTTTCAGTTCATTTTCATTAGAGGATTGCCCACTCCAGTGCCAAATTAATTCCAAAAAAATAAAACAGAGGAAGCCTTGATTTATGCCTAGTGCAATTTTCTTCGCTAACAAAGGCGCATATTTTGGCCAAAGACAAATGGGGTCGCAGCAATGAGCAATGCAGGAAAAGCATAATAATTATTCTGCTCCACTCATCCCGTTAAAAATGTAATCCTCGTCTTCCACAAATTTTGTTTGTTTTTGGAGGATGGCCAGGAAATGCATTTGGTGTATTGTTTGTTTTTCGTTCCAGTTTATAGAGTTTATATATCGTTTTACTTATTTTTTACTTTGAAAAAATGGTTACATTCATTTTTAAAAATTGGTTTTTGTGGTCACTGCCCAATATTTTTGAAGAATATATCTCAATATTTTTGCCCGGTCCAAAACGATATTCTGAAGATTTTCTTGTGGCTTGCTCACGAGTTTGGATTTCGTGAACAGTGAACACCTCTTACCCGAACTCATATTTGAGCTAGGAAAACCTTCTATTCTGACACCTAATTAGTGTTCCGCGTTGTCTATTTGCATATTAAACGGCTCTTTAAATTCAAAAGTCAATGCACAATTTCGAATTCCGCTCGAGACAATAAATATTCAAATTTGAATGAAATTCATACACATTTAAAGGACACGGGGTTGCAAACCCTTCGGTCGGGAATTTTTTTCTTCAAATTTGGTGATGTAAAGAATTTGATTTGGAAAGAAAATGTCTCAACTGTTTATATGGTTTAGATCCATGCCACACTCTCAGCGGTTCTTTTGGTACCATATGGGCTATTACCTTGACGAATCTCCTCACCGCCATTTCTATTTGGAGTTAAAATAAAATGTTGTTCATTTTTATGCAATACTAATTTTTTACGAAAGACACCGTTTTTTAACCATGCCACACTATCTTGTGCAAAAACGTGTGCTTTTTCACGCTTAAATGAAAACATCAGGTTGGGGAACTAAATAAATTGACTTGGGCTTGCTTTAGTTGGTCACCCTGTGTGTGGCCCCTAATTTGGCCCACACACAGGGTGACCAACTTGCCACCTTTAGATAAAAATGAAAGGTGGCATCTTTGTCTCCTTTTTGTCACCACTTTTTAAAAAATGCTTACAATAAAACCTTTTCGAACATTTTTCCCACCTTTTTTTAAATTTGAGTTGGTCACCCTCGAAATTATGACGGACGTCAAAAAGTTATGATATTTTTAAGTGACAATTAAAAGACGCATCCGGTGAATTTGTTTGTCTTGCAACCTCATGAAGGAGTATTAGCCTTGGATATTTAAAAAATTGAAAAAAATGCCATAAAAAAATTTGGCCAAAATTCTCGGCACACCCTGCACAATATTCATCACTAATTACCCATAATAACCCATAAATTTAGTTTTTGGTAATTTTTGCAATTCATTTTGAAGCAATACAGAGCATGGTGTGACAAATCGATAAATTTATCGATTTCGATAAAATGACTTTTGGCGTCTTGTCCTGGCAAAAATCGATAAAAAAATTTATCGATTTTTAGGCTTAAGGACTATTTATTGTTCTAATTTTGACAAGTTTTTTTTATTTATTTTTTGTAAAAAAGTGTGTTAGGCAAAATTTTTGCAGTATCTGGGTCGCGATCGATAATAATTTGGCTAAAGATCTCAATATATATAACCCGGTTCCCTATTGGAGTTAATACTGTACTTGAAGTTTCCACTGTAAATCTTTATTTTTAGTAGGGTGGGCTGGTTGGAGTTAATTATATCTATCTAGCTCACGGCTTTGAATTTTTCCATCAGTTTTTGGATTTCATCATCATGTTTAGGAAAAACTGAAAGAACTTTTTATGTGCCTACGATCTAGATCCTCTCTTACCTTCAAAAAATTAACTAAAAATACGATTTAACCAAGCAAAATTTATTGAAGCAAGACAAGTAAATATACAGTAGCGGTCAAAAAAATTGGTCACTCACTCAATTTTTACGAGAAAATTTTTCTTCAATCACAAATTTATGCCTATTAGAGAATTCGATAAAAGCCACTGTTCATGCGGTCAAACGACCATTTTCCTTAGATTTACTTTGATTTTGACTGAAAATCGACACTTTTCTATTTTCGATCAAAACTTTTCCCAAAAAGCTTGCCTACCAAATTGTAGCTAAAAACAGTGCTTTGAAATCCATTAAAAAATAACTTAAAAAAGCTTAAAAAGAATTACTAACTCTTAATATTTCGCAGCAATCAATTTTTTTCGCCTATGGTCGCTACTGTCCATACTGCTACTGTATATCAAGCCAACAAATCAACAAGTTCAAATATTGTTCAAAAAGGAAGTTCTGATGTGGATTAGAGATTTGTGTGGATTAGCGCTCATCTGGTTTCGCGGGAAATCAACCGTAATGCAACGTAGTTCTTTGAAGGCTCTTTCACTAGGAGATGATGAGGCAGCAACAGAGAGAAGATAACGAGCCAGTGTAGCAAGGTACGGAAAGTATTATAAAAATAAGGTTGAAAATTGAACTGCAAAATCGCTAACCTTTTGATTGTTACGCCAAAAGATGATTCATTCCTCCGATAGCATTCACATTGCTTCCTTCTTAGGAAATCACGTAGCATACATCGTTTTACCCTTGGACTGAGAGTTTCGGCTTATTCTGGCCACGATTCGTCCTCATCTTCTATCAAATATACGACTTGTTGCATCGGAATGAAACACAGATTGCCGAAAAGTGACATAGTTAATGCAGTAAACGACTCGAGGTACATTCTAACAGCCACAAACTGACAAAATATCACGGGGAATATTTACAACCAGCTTCAAAATTTCGTCCTACAAAATCGATAAAAAAAATTTATCGATTATTTTTAATTTTTTTAAGTTTTTTATTATTATTTTTTTGTAAAAAAGTGTGTTAGGCAAAATTTTTGCAGTATCTGGGTCGCGATCAATAATAATTTGGCTGAAGATCTCAATATATATAACCCGGTTTCCTATTGGAGTTAATATTGTACTTGAAATTCTCGTTTGAATCGATTTTATCGAAATCGATAAAATTTATCGATTTGTCACACCATGATACAGAGCGAAGCAGCAAACTATTTTTGCCATTAAACATTACCTCAAAAAATAATACCGTATTTTCTCTAATTATGCGGCCGGCCGCTAAATTTTTCAACCCTTCGAAAATCGGAAAATTTAGAAGTCGATCTTGAAATTTTTGGGTGAAAATCCAAAATCGAAAAAGCGGAATTGGTAGAGCTCGCGGGAGCTAAGAAAATGCGATAAACGGATTTGCAAAATATTGACTCTAAGCTGAGATATAGGTCCTCAAATTGAGGAGCCGCTAAATTAGAGACGGCCGCATAATTAGAGAAAGTACGGTACAGTCAACCCTCGTTAATCCGCCACCCCTAGGGACAGGCCTCAGGGTGGCGGATTAACGAGGGTTGACTGTATTTTATTTTAGCGGTAGTCGTCATAAATAGATTATTTATAATTATTTAAAATAAGAACACTAATTTGTTAAATCTAATTTGCAGCTTAGAAACTTCCTATTTCTAACTACCTTATTTCATGGAACTTTTTTAACTAATTTATATATTAGGCATATGTTGATGTCGTCAAATTTATTTTTACTTACATAATATCTAAAACTTACCGCAGGCTAAATGGAACCGCTAAACTCAAGATACACGGACGATGAACTGCTGACTTTGATTCAATGGCACACTGTGGATACATTTGTGGGTCTAATTGGCACACTAATTTGCCTGCCCACACTATTTGTCTTCATTAGTTCCAAGAAGTTCTTCATAAACAACAAGGTTTTTTTAACGAAATCAAAGAAGTGAAAAAAATTTAAAAAAAAATTAAAAATAAAATCAACCGGGAGAGAAATCCTTCTCCATTGTTTGAAAACGGCACTCTTAGAAAGACTTGGAGCCATAGCGATGGGAGCAGTTGTTGTGGCTTCTAAAACAAATTAGTGTAAACTTGTGAGAAACCATTAAAATTAAAAAAATTGTAGACACACCTCGCGCGTATTGATTGCTCTCTGTTTAATATTTGATTTAACCCTGCTCAGTGTGACAGCCATCGGGCCCACTTCATGATTGTGAGGATTAATCGAGTCATGTAAAGCGAACTTCAGAAAGAGATTTCTGGCCACTTGCGTGTGAAGTCGGCCTTTCATTTCGCACCATTGCCACCATTTGCTTTGTCACACCTCCAGTACTCTTTTGTCCCATTTTTATTTCCACGATGCTTCATGAAACGAAAACCCTGATGTGCAGCCATGACGCTACCTTCCTCTGAATTGACTAGGGTTGTTATACAGTTAATTCGATTTTTAAATTTTAGACCTTATTTCTTGTTTTTATGCTATTTTTCCCCGCAATAAAATCGAAATCCATATCAGCACTAAATTATTTTCAAATAAAGGAGGAAAATGGACAAAAATGGGCAGACAAAGATTGCGCAATGTTCAAATTGCGCAAATGCAGATTGCGCAATCGCAAATTGCGCCAAAATCAAATTGCGCAAATGTAAATTGCGCCAGAATCAAATTGCGCAAATGCAAATACCGCTATTTTTCAATGTTATTGAAGGCGTCTTATGCACTCTTTTGTTTGAAATACCCGTTTTTACTTCTTTGTAATGTCTTTTAGTTATAATTTTTTAGCGGAATGGTCAGACAATTCAATACTGAAAGGCGAAACATTCTCGGCTTCTGCATTGGCTTCCGATGAGGTTTGGTCGTGTGCGCAACTGTGACAGCAAATTTACTTGGAGGTGCACTAAAAAGAATTGCTCTGGAACAGCTTCATCAACAAACCAAGAGAATCTGGTCGAAGAAAAAAAGCATCATGGTCACCTACCAGATGCTGCACTTATTGAAGTTGTTTTTAGCTCTTTCAGAAAAGTATTTTATCGCCTACTTCTAGGTTAAAAAGCGGGTCTCATAAGCGGTTTTGCAGCAGAAACCAATCGCGACACACCGGTGAGAAGCATAGTGGATCTAGCATTTGGCGGGCTGGTGGGTGAAACTCTTCTTACAATGCCAGCGAGGGATACTCTCAGAGCACGCTTAACTCGCCATTGGAACAACGATATGGGATCAGTTAATCGAGGAGAAAAAAGTGAGGAATGGCCACAAAACATGAAGCAGACCAAAGATGGTAGAAATTTTCTTTACTTTGATTCGGGTTAGTGAAATTTGATTTTTGACTTTTTTGTGTCTTGTGTCTTCCTGTTTTGCTTTAGCCAATAATGATTTCTTCGGTCCTCCATTGCAGCCAGGATTTATCAGACCGTCGACACCACCAAGAGTTATGATTTTCAATCTTTTCCGTCTACTTCAGGTATTAAAAACGATCAAGTCTTTGTTATATACCAGAGTTTGATTTATCATTGTTTTTTCTTGCAGGTTAATCGTCATTGGGCAATGGACGGGAAATTCTTTGCAGCTCCAAAATGGTTCAAGCAAATATATGTGGTTGGGTTCTATGCGGCTAATCAAGACAGCACAAGTTCGTTCTTTCCTTGCGTGTATATCTTGCTTCAATCGAAAACAGAAGATGCTTATCGAGAAGCTTTTTCAAAAGTATTTGCTCATTTTTTTAATTATCAATATCCAACTTCTCTAATCATGGGTACGTTATCACTTTTTCGGTGTTTTAAAGCGTTTCTAACAAAATATTTAGATTTTAAGACTGCTGCCAGAAATACCTGTCTAAGTCTCTTTCCAGATGTTTCAATCAAGCACTGCCTATTTCATCTGTTCCAAAGCCTCTACAAGCGAGCTCAAAAGGAAAAGATCAAATCATTGTGGACAATATTGGATGTAAGAATTCTGCTACGTTGCTTGCCAGGACTTACATTTCTAACGATTCAGGAAGTAGATGATGGGTTTGAGACAAAGACGACTTATGTAGGAGGGAGATCATTCCACCCAATTCGATCAGTCATATCAACAGTAGGGTTTTCAAAGCTGCTTTTTGCTAATTCAAAGACATAATAACTTGTTCCAGAAATATTAACTTATTTTAAAAGGAATTATGTCCGCCGTCCAAATGGAAACTCTGCACTCTATCCGGCTACGCTGTGGAACATGCACGAAAGGGCACTGACTGGACTACCGAGAACAAATAACGGCATAGAAAATTGGAATGGCCAGTTTAACGGGTACTTCAGCCATAATGATACTTGGCTTACAGATGTTATAATCAAGCTTCAAACAGATGAGGAAAAGGTGCGGCAGAAGATTGAAATGTAAATAAATCCATTATTGTTTTAGTTGAGCATGAATCTAAATTATTATGTTTAGGCGTATCCACAATCCATTGGCGCCTGTCACAGGTGGAATGAGGTCTAAGAAGGCAATCTACTGCGTGGGTCAAATCAAGCAGCTAGCTATCAACTACGCCAACGGAGAAGGACAGCCTCGAATGGAATTCTTGGTTTCAATTGGAGCCCATGTTGAGAATTATCAAGTCATTAAATCGTAATTAAATTCCTTGTTGCCGGTTTCATTGTTATTTGTTTTTCGAATAAAAAATAGCATAGATAGATGCATACGAAATTTGTCGTTTATGTGTACGAAGAAAAATGAAGCAGTATTTTAAGAACAGAATGAATTTATACCTATAACAACTAGCAAAAGGAAGAATTGATATCACGTTTTATTGCCAATCGAAAATGGCGACACAATCATTTGTTACCAATGACAAAATGGCGCCAAATCATTTGGCACAAACAACAAAATAACACCAACTCAAATGTCGCGATTGGTGCAAAATCATTTTGGCACCCGATTACATTGGCGCCGAATCACTTTGGCAAGTAGACATACTACCCGTCCCGTAATAGGCCATCCTTCATTCTTTTATCATAGTAGCGTCAAATATTCGCATTCATAAAACAGAACTTCAAAAATTGACTCCAAAGCCTAGGGCGCCAGAAAGTGTACAAAATTTTTCGCAAACCATACAACATTTATGTATACTCCACATCTTCAAAACGTTAGGCCTATTTCGTACAAAAATGAATACGACATACATATAGAAGATTTATTCTTTTTCACTGACAATGCACATGCACTCATTTGCCACACGCATAGCCTTTAGCGGCGAAATATTTATATTAGTAAAGACACTTTCAGCTAAACGTCTTGATTCAGACACCGCTGGAAGGAGCTTTAGCGTCGCGACTTCCACCAGACTCAGCAACAGGCGGAGGGGCAGAAACGACTACTACCGGAGGATTAGGCTGAGCAAGAGGAGCAGAGCCTCCACCATGTGAAGGAAGAAACTTGCCGGCGGTTCTAAAAAAGCATGCAATAACAACACTGTACAATACGAATCGATAAATAGCGCGAATATAAATGGGAAAACCTCGTTTATCAAAAATATACCGTATTTATTCTAATAGAAACCCCGGGGTTACTATTTTCAATCCTCTAAAAATCTTGAAATTGTCAATCAAAAATAACCTTAACGCTGAAATCTTAGTCAAAAATAGGGGGAGGGGAGTGGTTACTATTAGAGACGGGGTTTCTATTAGAATAATTACAGTATATAGATACTGGTTGCGTTATACAGTCAACACTCGATTTAACGACACCCCAAAAAGTTCGTTCCCACCTCAGGTCCGACACTTTTTTAGCTCGATTTTTGAAGCTTTTTGCCAGTTGGTTTTGGTCACACTAGTCCGATTGTGCCGTCTGATTATGTCGATCGTTTTTGTAAATAACAACAGTTTTGCCGAAAAGACCCGCGGACACTCGATTTAACGACACCCTTTTTAGAAAAAGAGTCGATCTAAAAAAGTGTCAGACCAAGGTGGGAACTAACTTTTCGAGGTGTCGTTAAATCGAGGGCTGACTGTATTAATAAAATGTGAAAGAAGAAAACAAGAGAAAACAAACGAGAATAAAACTGACGCGATTTTGCGAAATTCGGGTAAGAACTATGCATTAAATAGAAATAGAATCAGCGTAAATTATCTCCTTCGTCCGAATTTGTACACTATGCCGAGAATGTTTCATTATGATCTTAACACAATGATTGATCAATAATTAAAAATATAAAATTATTATTATTATATAAATTATATAAAATTGTTCAATAATTACAAAAAAAATGAATTGGTATTAAAAAATAGATTAAAAAATATTCACACGGCAATAAAATTCGCATTAGTTTTTAAGCACATCGTCATGCGCGAAATTTTAATTGGCCGGAAACAATCCTCAATCCCTTTGTACTCCACTCTTTTGAGTAATTTCGAAAGACTCAAGAGGGTACAGGGTAAGACGAAAAAAGATATTTCCACCGATTCAAATTCTGGACATGCCTCTGCGCGCAAAAAATAGTTTTTTTAAGAGAAAATTTAGCATACTTGATATCTTTGTAGATGACCCAGATCGCATATTCGAACAGAACAACTACAGCCAGCTGACCCAGAAGTAGCACGAAGAGCGCAACGATGTATATTCCATCCACATTGGATCTTATAGCGCTACCGAATTTCCCAATGCCGATGTAGCACAAGGAAACAGACACACACAAAAACCCAACCCCCTGAAAAATTTCACGAAATATTACTGAATATGATCTGCACATAAATGGACTCACATTTAGTATCCCAGCAATGAAGTACAACCACACCAAAACATTTGAACCAGCCATCGGGTTGCGGAGAAAGAACGCTAAACAAAGAAGAATTTGGACGAATTTTAAGAGTCAATCATGGTCAATCGACCAGTCAAAGTGACCAAATTCTAGTGAATTCTAGTGGCCAATTGACCGGAAAACTGGCCAACTAGGACACCCTAGAATTCACGCCAAAAACTAATTAAAATACCAATGATAGCAATGAGAGGCGCAATGAAGCAGATAGTGGTTGCGTAGGCGATATTGCAGTAGGTTGCAAATCCAGCAGTGAAGCAAGAGCACAGAATGACGAGGATAGCGATCAACAGGCAGGCAATGTTGACATCACAAAACACTCGTGCTGGACGGCCACCCGGCTGTTGCATTCTGACCACCTAATGAAGACGATGCTACTCGAGTGAGGACGATCTATTAGCTGGACAACCAACAACAATTCTCTCTGAAAAGAAATGAATAAAATATAATAACATACATAAGGCTGTGTAGAAAGTTATAAGGCGGCTTTAATGGAGGTAGGAAGTCTGATGTCGCAATTTTTAGAGGTCCTAGCCAGTGTTGGGAATTTTAAACTGACATTTTTTGTAAACTGACATTTTTTGCTAAACTGACATTAAAAATGAAACTGACACTTACTTTTTCCTGACTTTTTTCAGTGACAGTTCAAAAATCTGTTAGCACCTTTGCCAACCAGAAATTCGTCAGCTTTCTACTTTACAGAACTTCGAAAAGACAACTTTTTTTCATGTCTACGATCACTTTTAAAACATGTCGAATTCGCTAAACTGACATGTCAGTGTCATGAAAACACTGCTCCCATCAAGTTCGACCTCCAGCTAGGTCCGACACCTTTTTATTGTGATTTTTGAAGGCTTTTGCCAGTTCTTTTTTTGACAGATGGTCCGGAAATCGAAAAAAAAACAGAAAAAAGGTCAAAAGAATTTTAAAAGTCAAATTCCGCGTCAACCAACCCTAAATGTCAGGCAACAAGAGAGCTACTTTTAGCAAAGCGAATGATCTATTCGGCATAGGTGGGTTTTTGTAACTTTTGTATAATCCGGGAATTTAAATATTTTTATCGTTTTTGCTGTTTTATGACAGAATCTTTTCATTTATTTTTCTAACTTAGGCGAAACCTTAGGCGCAGGATAGACCAGCGCATGTTAGCCCAGACTAAAAGATGTCTTACGAACTGCGAAACCAGCACAAACAAAAAAGGTATTCGTATTCTCGTATTATACAAAAGTTATAAAAGGACTTCCCACCGATCCATTCACTGACTTTTTCAGAATGCAGAATTTTTATCGCTACTCAACAATCAGACTCCAAACTTAGGCTAAAGTACACTATACAGCATCTTCTCAAAACCCGCCGGAATGATGTTTTTTGAACGTTTTAGCACCCAAAACATACAAAAACATGTTTTTGGGTGGCGGTCGACACTTTCCAACAAGATTTTTTTTTACCAAAGTTTGACTTTTTGCCTTGTTCCCCAAGGCAATCCACCAGAAAAGGGTACGTCGATACCCTGAAATGCCTTAAAAGATGGGATTTGAACATAGTTTTGTTACCTGGAGCCTACCACATAATGAAACTCTGGTATGCATATATTTTTATGCATCCAGAGTCACTTTCGAGTGATTCGTGTCTAAGGTATGTGGGTGTCTCAACCAGTGTTGAAAATTTTCTGAAATGCTCGTACTCGTACTTCGTACACGTATTTTTTTGACCTCGTAACTCGTACTCGTAGTACGAGTTCCCAACACTGATCTCAACCCCGAGCCGCCAAGCCCCCTGCGCCCATCGAAGGGGGCTTGAAAGTTAGAGATGCGCGCACTCACTCACCTTAGACATGACTCCGAGCAAGACTCTTGATCATAAAGTGCATAAAAGAATACGCCATATAGAGACTCTTTTTGCCAAGTTCCAGTGTTAAAAAAAGGTAAAAATTACTTAAAAAGGTATTCAGATAATCTCCAGTACCCTTCTACTTTGGTCCCGCAAGGCAAAAAGTCAAAAATTTCCAATTTTTTTTTCAGAAATAGCCTTCCGCCAATTAAAAACATGTTTTTCGTATGTTTTGAGTGTTAAAACGTTTTAAAAACATCATTCCGGCGGGTTTTGAAAGGTATAGTGTACTCCCGTCCAAACTTAGTCCCTTGTTGTTTTTTTCTATTTTTTGTCTTAAAAATTTAAAGCTTTCAAATTCTAAATTTATGAGACCAAAAATAAAGATAAACGACAAGGGAACCATGTATATTTTGTTACCTGATTATTTCAGCAGCACCGGATTTGCATCAATTGGACACATAAACGTTAAAAGTAATGAAACGATCAAATAATTGAAATTTTTAAAGCCCTGATTGTAACTAAATAATTTAGTTGCTCACTTTGCTAGCTCTAAGCGATTTACTGACTTGTTTGGGCATTTTAATGGTTGGATTTATGCGCAAAAATATGTTCACAGCAGCAATGGAGACTGGTCGGGTGCCTATTGAGGTAGACTTGTTAACTTAAAGCGTGATTTTGAAAAAAAGTTTTCAGAGCTCATGGTCTTGTGCCTGGAAACCATTTGTTTGGTTGAGACTGTTGGGCAGTCTAATTCCGCCAGGCATTGTGCTATGGATAAGTGTTGAAAGGTTCTTGGCTGTGTTTTGCCCTCTCTTCTATCGTTCCAATATCAAAAAGCAGTGAGTTAATAATAAGTTTAAAACTAATCTATGCTAAATTAAAAAAATTAAAAATTTAGAAATTTGAGGTTTGGGGTTTTTGTAGTTTTTTGAAAAAATGAACGGCAATGAGAGTACACAATCCACCTTGGGCAGTTTTAGCTACTTTTAACGTAAAAAAGCAACGAAAAATTAATGGGAACACACTTTTTAGCAAAATATTTTTTAAATCCGTGTTTCAGTTTTGGGGAAGATGAGTTATATCAGCACCCACTGATTAGGTGGCCGAAATCACTGATCTTCTCAAAACTGAAACATGATATCTAAAAATATTTTTTAACACATAATTTACTCGTTATGGCATGTAGAATACTCATTTTGCCTATAGATTTTAAAATTTTGCGGAATTTCAAATTTTATAGTACGAAAATGACTTGGATCGATCAGAATCTCACCTCAGAGCAGCCAAAAGTCGCTGAAATTTGGTTTTTCGGCGGCTTACTGAAGGGGAGTAAACTTTTTACGAAAATTCGATAGCGTGCATCAGAATTCCACTATGATCGGCTCAATCGCCTAGAGCCCCACCCCCAACCAGAATCGCCTTAAAATTTGGTTGAGGGTAGTAAAATGTGAGGTAGGAAGTGGTTTAGGGTGGTTCTGATTGATTGAGGTGATCTGGATCATTTTACGGGCAAAAAGAATTACCACCCTTTTTGGAACCCCAAATCTTTTTAATTTTTGAAATGTTTCGTCAAAATATTTTTTTTGCTTTAAAATGGCAATAAGCACTTTATAAAAAATTTTCTTTCAAAAGTAATAAAAAGTACTTTTTTCAGGGAATGTACTTTTTTAAAAAATTTTCATTTCCGTCAATGGTAGACAATCATGTTTTAGTTCTTCCGTTCCCCCAATTGGGATAGTGGTTTACACAAGCATTGCCGTAGTGGTGGCCTATTCCATAGCTTGGTACAACCGCAACAATCCGGATGGAGCGCCGTTCTACTGTGGACGTAAAGTGTCATTTTCCATAGTATTCACTACCTATGTGTATGCAGCTGATGTGGCTGGGTTTGTGCTTGCCCTGGTGTTGAACTGTTTGACACTCTGCAAATTGGTCAGGATTTAAAAAAAACAATGAAACTAATTAAGGATTATTTAGGGTGATCTCTACGCTCGAAGGAAAAACAGATTAGAGGTGCACCGCCAGTTGATGAGGATTAGATACATGGTGGTCATCTCTTTGATATCCACTCTAACAGTAGCTATTCCCAATGCCCTTAGTTTGAGTTCAGCCTGGTTTGGAAGGGTAAATTACATTGATTTGCATAAAAGTTGTAGCTTTTTTTAATTGTTCAAAAATAGCCTACAAGTTTAAAAAAGTTAATTTTTAGTTACCCCAACTGCGCACCCTAGGGCACGCACTTCTACCCCTTATTTAATGACCGGAGATATACTTACCTCTAAAATCAAGGGATACTCTCATTTAATATGGGGTAGGGTTAAGGAGCTGCATTTTCGGTGGTATTCATTTCTTACTCATTTCCCAAGGCATTCCACTGGCTTCGAAAACAACATCGAAAATACATATCAGGTATTTTTTGTAACTTTGAAGAGCCATGGAACTTAATACGCACAGCAATTTGCGATAATTTTGAATATGCGGAGGACCACCCTGATTAGCGTATTTCTACTTCTTCTAATTGCCGCACCCCTACCCCCCTTCAATTCAAAATCGTGTTCTTACCTACTTTTTAAAGACTGCCCGTAGGCAAATTACCACTCATTTTGTAGATAGTGAGATGAGCTACAAAAAGAGTGGTACTTACCTAAGAGAAGTTTTCAAAAAATAGGTTAAAAACACAATGCCAAAAACACGGTTTTGAATTACGGGGTGTGTTATACTATTAGAAGAAATACGGTATCACGGCTTTTCAAAACTCCTTAAAAATATCTTTTTATTTATGAATGAAATTTTGCGGGAAACGCAAAAATACTTTAAAATTTGACTAGAAAAATGAGTTCTAGATAGGGTTGCTTTTCTTTCCGGACAGAAAAGATTTGGAAAGAAAGTTTTTGGAAAGGAAGCCGGAAAGTTTTCCGGAAAACTTTCCGGTTGGCGGTGAGAAATCGGACAGAAATAACAAGGGAATGTACAGATGGTAGTATACAGTTAACTGTACAGTTAACTGTACGGTTATCTGTAGTTAACTGTTTTAAACTTACACATTTTTGGTAAGTTATACAGGCTGCAGTAGGTTACCACGGTAACTTACCGTCTAAATAACCCCAGTGAAAAAGGCATAAAAACGAGGTGTAACACGGGTTCGGCCCACAGAGAGTTTCTCTTCTCCTGTTTTTATTTCTTTCCATTTTTGGAAAACTTTCTGCGTTCTTTTCTGTCCGAAAGCTTTCCATGCAGCAACCCTGGTTCTAGACTTAAAATGGCTTCTAGTTTGCACACGTCCTCGATCAGGCAAAGATCTCCTCCAACTTTGTAGCAGAGATCCAGGGCTACATGTTGGTATATGACTCGTAATAAAAATTTCGTACTTTTCGATACAAAAGAAGTTTTGTGTTATTTTTTGCATTACATTTGACGTAAAATCTAGACTTTAATGGGACCTGTACTCAAATTTTTGTAGGAAAAGTTGAAAATCTGATCTTTATGACCTATTTCTACATTTCGATTTCATGTTGAATAGGGTACTAATTTAAAAACTTTTAAGGAATTGAAAAACCGAAGGTGTCCAGGGGTGGGGTCGAACATCTGATTCAAGCCTTTTCCCATATGAAAAATCAAAACGATACATCTTAGGGTGTTTTGAAAAGCCGTGGTATGTCAATAATGTTATCGAATTACTTTTTTGTTTGCATTTAAATTTAGAATTCTTTTGTTCGATATAAAACACACAATCAAATAGCTTGTAAAAATTAAGTTAGCCTGCAAACAACAAAATTTTCACGCATTTCTTACAGTCTCTTTTCTAGAAAAATTCAACATTCCAAACAAATTTGAAAAAATAATTAATCAAAAAGAATTTTTCAAAGGGTGGCATTTAATTTTGTCGCTAATTTGTGAAAAATGCCCCCTAATCTGTGAAAAATGCCCGCTAATGTGAAATTTGCACTTCTTTTTGATTTTTAGTGCTAATTTTTTTCCAATTTTTGAATTTTGTTTGCATTACAGTGTAGCCCAGAATCTCAGCTCTCTAACAAGCTATCAAACTCTGCTGAATAAATTTAGAAATGTAAAGATTTAGGGGTTTGAAAAAGTAAATAAAAAATAAAAGTTACTTCATTCAAACCCTTAAATCTCTACATTTCTGAAACTGTTCAATGGAGTTTAATAGCTCGTTAAAAAGCCGAGATCCTGGGCTACACGATCATATAAAATATTTGAAAAACAACCGAAAAAATTAAAAGAAAATGCCAAATTAAAATTAGCGGGCGTTTTTAACGAAATTAGCGGACATTTTTCACAGATTAGCGGGCAGATTTAAATATTATCATTTTTTAAATCTATATGTGGATCGAATTGTTTTCCAAAGAATTCCCTACCCAACAATACTGGTTTTTTGGAAAAATTGAAAAAATTCTACAAACTTTACGATCAACCTACTACCAGACAAAAGTATTAGGATTCATTGGTTTTAGCTTGACATTTACTTGTCGGAGCCAGCGGTTTGGATGATTGCCTTCAAGTCATCTATCAACTTCTTTGTGTACCTGGTACTCAAGTCTGAGTTTCGACAAAGGGTCTATGAAATTTTGGGTTGTTTAAATGGAGTGGACCAAGAACACAAAAGAGAACAACAAGTGTTTGATGTGTCCACGTTGCCAGCTAGAGCACACCGTGGTTCAGCCACTTCTACAACCTCCACTGCACCTGCATCCGATGAACGCAATACAAAGCCAGCAGCTGACAAACATTAACATGCTTTAGATGTAAATGGATTATGATATTTATGCTAGTTAATTATTTATTTTATGCAATAATCTTAAAACGATAAAAAAATCATGCATATCAAGACACCATTATAATTGACCAAGTTTGCTAGCCTGATCTCCAAGCCGATTTCCAATATTGAAAATTATACGACGTGGGCAAGAATTCTTTTTATACGGTTATATCGGAATTTTCAAAAACAGGTTTTAACCATTTCTAAACACTAAACCGATAAAAAGTTGTTTCCACTTTCCATCAAAAATTTTGACTTTTGATTTTTTATGTGCAACCTTTAGCCTTTACATTAAGGGCTGACTTTATATATCAAGAAATATATTGAATTTCTTCGTGAATGCATAATTTGTGAGTCAAATTCGTGACCTTTCAATAACAATGGTCAATGATTTTATATATAATCTATTTTAATCTGTGTTGATATTTTTTTTAAATTTGTAGAATTTACCAGGTTTTACAATGTTCTTTCTTTTATATATATTTTCTCTGAAAAAGATAAACAGCTGAGACAGCTGTATCTTTATTTTTATTGGTTAAATTTCCTTGATATATTTCTTGATATATAAAGGGTCAGCCTTGCCCGACTATGTACAAACTATTAAGGTTGCCTAACAGGCAGGCAGAAAATCTAAAAGTCAAAATTTTTGATGAAAAGCAACGTTTTTATCGGAGCGTGTAAATTGCTTAGAAATGGTTAAAACCTGTTTTGAAAAAAATTGATATTATAAGTACCGGAATTCTTTTATAGACTAGAAAAAAGATTAAAAGTGTGTTTTGGTGCTGTCTTTCTAAAAAAAAGGCACAATAATGGATACTTGGCTTGGAATTTTTTATAGAAATGACTTGACCAGTACCTTTAATCATTAAATTTAATGCACTTAACAATGCAATGCATTTGAAAACAACGGATAATTTCAGTAAAAATAATTGATTTAAGGGCAACCGGACAAAAGCCCCAAAGAAGGGCTTTTGTCGACCGAAAGTTTTTAAAAGGGCTTTTGTCGGTTGCTCTCTTTACCATGTTACCGTATTTCCTCTAATCAAAAACCAGAGGCCATTTGCGATTGACAATTTCAATATTTTGAGGGGAAAACATCTATTAAGAACCTCAATTTAACGATGCCTCGATTTAACGATACTTTTTCTCGGTCTCCAGGGGTAACAAAACGATCGGCACCACAAGAATCAGCAAAAGAAACTGTGCTAGAATAAACGAAATTCACGGACGGCATTTCCAGTGTTAATAACATGCCCATCAAGAACAGGGCCCTGCTCTGAACCTTGGACTAACCTGATAATGGTGACTCTAATCTAATTGTCCGATTTTGTTGTTTAAAAAAGGTTAGTCAAAAAATTTCACATTACAAAATTGTTTTATTACAAAATAACAAAAATATGAAAAATAGATAGATACTTCTGAAAATATCTAAATTTTTATGTTATCTGTGCACAAACTAGAGATGATGGCTTGACCTTTTCGGGACGGGACGGGTCAGAATTCAAATTTAAAAATTTTGGGACGGGACGCGGGACGGGACAGGTGCCAAAAAATTTCCGGGCGGGATTCCGGGACGGGACGATTCTCTAAAATTAACGGGACTGGAATTGTCCCGTCCCGTCATCATCTATAGCACAAACTACAAATTAGATCTCAGCAATTCTTTTTTGGCTACAGTCTCCAAATGCACAATATCTGGTCCATCAGCAAAGCGCAGACTCCTGGCCCACACCAAAAAGCTAGCTAACGGCCAATCAGTGGTTAAACCAGCAGCTCCAAAATGTTGAACTACTCTATCCACCACTTTTCCAGCCATTTCAGGAGCGACTACCTTTATTTTTGGAACTATTAGATCACACCCCTAGATCATTATTACCTTAATCATGGCTATTTCAGAAGCAGCTTTCTAAAAGCAGAAATTCAGAAGAAATATCAACTCCAAGAAATGTAGCAGCAGAACCTACCTTAGCTCCAACCGTGTCAATCATATGAGCTGCCTTTAACACTAATAATCGAGCCTGTTCCACCTGAATTCTCGATTCTGCCAGTTCTACTCGCACATTTTGGAAGTCCTTGAGAGGGCGACCATGAACTAGCCTGTTTGGCGATTGGATCTGCAGTTTTTAATTTATTTTATGTGTTTAAGAGGAATAACAGGTTTCTGTTCCATTTACTGTTCCAAAGTATGGATTAATTGCTGAATAAATTTCCAATTTTTTTTTGTATTTTAATTTCTCAAAATCATCAAAAGGGACCAAACATTTTTATGAAAAACTTGATTAAAGAATCATGCTCGTGCTTTAGGCGGCCAAATCTAATGACAATGACTTTAAAATACTTTTCGAAATGAGGCAGGAAGCTTTGAAAAAACATCTATGAAAGCACATATAAAAAATTTTAAATCAGTCAAATTGTTGGCAAACATGGTAACCTATCCAAAAAGGGGCACCGGGCACTGGAGCCGGCGCCTGGTGCCATTTTTAGGGAGGCCCGGCGCTGATTTTTCGAGAATGCAGGTACAGTTGCGGAAAAAAGTTACCGCCCGATCAGAATTTCCACATTTTTTTGAGAAAAACTGTTTGAATTTAATTATTTTTCAAACGGAAAGGGAAAACGAAATAGACAGTCTTGTAGAGAATTTCACGCTCTACAAAACTGGTATTTTTGTTCAAAAGATTCATTTAAAATTTATGCAAAAAAATCGCAAAGTTTGAAACAATGCAAAAATAAGGTCACGAAAAAAGTTACCGCCCGATAACATTTTATTCCAAACAACGCACCAAAACAACATTTTAATATTTTGTAGCATATCCGTTAGAATCAATAACAGCCTGGCATCTTCTTGGCATTGACTCCACGAGCTTTTCCAGGCGTTCTTTCGGAATCGACTCCCATGCTTTCTTCACCGCTTTGAATAGTTCGTCCGACTTCTTGTGCTTGTGCCCACCCATTCTTCGTTCAGCTTCATACCACAGATTCTCGATCGGATTTAGGTCTGGAGATTGAGCGGGCCATTGCATAACATCGACGCTGTTGTCCTGGAGCCATTTTGTGATGATCTTGGCTTTGTGCTTGGGATCGTTGTCCTGCTGGAAGATCTAGAAAAGTCACGAATAATAAAGGTCAGAGAGGAGTTAATCTACTAGTACCAAGTTTTCATCCGGATGCGAGTTTTCAAGATGTTCCAAATGAGAGCATTGTTTCCGAAAGGATCTGTTGATACTGAAACCGATCCATCTTGCCATTCACCAGTCTGAGAGGTCCAAGTCCATGCCACGAGAAACAGCCCCAGACCATAATGTTTCCTCCACCAAATTTAACGGTGCCTTTTGTGTACTTTGGATCGAAGCGCTTATTAACCGGACGCCTTACATAACCTAAAAACATTGTTTACGACGAAAAAGAAAAACAAAATCAACCTTTTCCATCACTTCCGATCATGTTGAACTTCGATTCATCCGACCAAAGCACGCTCTTCCATTGATCGACAGTCCAATTTTGATGTTCCTTCGCAAAACTGAGACGTTCTTTGACATTCTTTGGCGATATAAACGGCTTTTCGGCTGACGACGACCAAATAGACCAACCTAAAAAACATCAATCAACACGGTAAATATTAAAAAGCAACCTCAATGAGACGATTCTGTACTGTGCGCACCGTTATGTCATCCAACTTTAGCTCTTCACGAATTTCAGGGGCCGTAAGCTTTGGATTCTCCTTCGATTTTCGAGCAATCATTCGGTCGACCCTGCAACAACTACTGATGTCATCGTGTGCCTAGTTAATTATAATGCTACCTGCCACTTGTCTTTCGCTTCCGGCCATCCTTTTTGTGCACTTTCGGGTTCTTTTGGCGATGGTAAGCATCACGAACACTTTCCTTCGGTATTCCCACGTGATCAGCGATTCTTGTGAAGCTCCATCTTTCATCTGTGTCGTGTAAGCGAACGATAAGCCTTTCCGTAACTTGATCAATCGATTTAGGACGCATCTAAACATAATAACACATGAAAAATTCATAAAACCACCACAAAATACAAGGAAATGTTATCGGGCGGTAACTTTTTCGTGACCTTATTTTGCATTGTTTCAAACTTTGCGATTTTTGCATAAATTTTAAATGAATCTTTTGAACAAAATACCAGTTTTGTAGAGCGTGAAATTCTCTACAAGACTGTCTATTTCGTTTTCCCTTTCCGTTTGAAAAATAATTAAATTCAAACAGTTTTTCTCAAAAAAATGTGGAAATTCTGATCGGGCGGTAACTTTTTTCCGCAACTGTATGCATTTAACGGTGTTTAATAATATAAAAAACATTACATACCCTAATCTCACGACTTAGATACCCTCCCCTCTCCAAGTAAATAATAAAATTAATTTATTAATTTTTGATTTAAAAAAGTTAATAAGAATTAAGTAATTTATATTTACATTTTTCTGTGAGAAAAACCAGAACTGAGATTGGTTGATATATCCCTAACCAGAAGCGTAGCCAGAAAAATCTGACGGAAGAGGGGGGGGAGGTGGGTATCTAAAGTCCAAACCAATAATCCCAAACCCAAACCATCCGCACACCAATCCCCCCAGAGATCATTTTACCTACACCATTTTTGGGGTTTATAGTGTTTTTAATTAACAATTTTTCCGAAAAATCTGACGGAGGGGGGGAGCTATAGTTTCCTCAGCCCACCCCCGCCCTGCCAACGCCCATAGGGTACTGGACGTTTGACCGCCACTAATTTGATCGCCTCTAAATTGACCGCCAGCCAAATTTGACCGCCTTTAAATTAACCGCTGTTAAAATTTGACCGACATCAAAATATCACATCTATTTTCTTCTTTTCAAATATGTGTATTGCAAATCGAAAAACTGTAGATCAAAAGCTGCTAGGCAGCCACAAACCCATGAAACCAACGCGAGTTATTCTGATGAAAAATTTTAGACTTACAAACCAAATTACAAGACAAAAACACTGGAAAATGTACCGCAACTTTATTTAACTACTTTTAATTCAGGGTATAATAATTCAAGTATTTTTAAAAGCAACAACAAGGCCTTGAGCCCACTCATTCTTGCCCAATCTCTTTGCATCGACATCCGCCCACCGATTCACTTGGAGAAAAATTCGCTCATCCCTGTTTACATCTTCAGTCCGCCTTGACTTGATCACACCATTTACCCAATCCTAAAAGACGCAATGGAAGGATATGATGAGGTCAAGATATAAGGGGCAGTAAATATTGTATATTGAATATTACATTGTAAAGAAGCAAGAAATCACCACGATAGGCTTCACGAAGCTTGACATTGACGGCTGCGATTTGATGTGCTTTTGCAGCTTGTTGTTGTTACTCTCACTAGGATTGCTGTGACACGGTCTTTTTTCGATCACACTGCGGTATTGATTGATAATTTCGATTGAGTAGAGCGGTTTTCTGCCATTTCTCCCTTCACTGGGTTGGGACACCTTAATTTGGTTGTTCGAAAAACTGTTTCTTGAAACAAAGGGACTGCTTTTACCAAACCAAGTCTTTTCCGTGTATTCCACCATTTGCGTAAGTTCTTGTCTATTTATAAGCGGCTTAATCACCTCACACCACAGCTTGATCATCTCATTAGGCGGGGCATAGAAAGACACTATCATTAGTAAATCTCCAAATCATTCATGTAGCACGAAAGCAGTTTTAATTTCTTTATACGCCCCGTAATTGCTTGGATGAGATGGAAAGAGTATCCCTTGCAATCAATACCTCCGAAAACTTTTTTTGCTCCACTGACTTGGGCTCTCTCGAAATCTGACTTAAAGTGATCGGGCTTTGATTCCGGACAGATCTAAAGTATTTTTTTGCACATTTTACCTTATTTTCCATATAAATCTCTAGATATACCTGCTGAATAATTGTAAAAAGTCGCCCCATCGTTTCATTGTCCATCGCAGGCACCAGGCAATGGAAGATTGGAATAAAAAATCGATGGTCCCTTGTGCTCCCGTCTTCTTGAAATACTGTTCTTGTACGCTCAGCGACCAATACATAGAGCTAAGCAACATAAACATAAAAAATGCCAGTTCTATAAAAATAAAATACTTACCTGCGAAAACATTTTCTGTTTCCATCCACGACGATCTTGCAACGGCAGCATGCAAAAGTGCCATCACCATAAAGCACGTTGTTGTGAAAAAAAAGATGGAATTATTTCTTGATCACCACAGACAACAATTCTCTTAAAGTTCAAGTAGTTTTAGTTCGAATAATTCAATTTACCTTTGGATCGGTAGCACCGGTGTCATGTAAAATGAATAAGTGGCCATCTGAGAAATACATCAGCTCATTAGGAATTTAAAAGCAATTGTTGTTGTAGGAATTGGAAGGCCCATCAATTTTGTGTGCTTCTTTCTGTTGCACTGTCTCGATCTCAGACTCACTGCTTTCCCCATGTTCGGATTCTGGTACATCATCCCCTTCATCATAGCTGTTAAATTCGCTGTTCATACTATAGCCTAAGATAAAACTTGAGTAATTACAGACACAATATCATGGCAAATAAAGAGAAAATAATAGCGGTCAAATTCTTAGAGCGGTCAGTTTAGTGGCGGTCAATTAAGACGGCGGTCAGTTTAATGGCGGTCAAACGTCCAGTACCCCGCCCATGTCCCTAACCTCCGTTTCACCTCCCATTGTGAGGCAGTTATATAATTTGAAAGCATGGTTTACCCTCTGCCTCATCAAGTGAAGTGCCCGTTCGGCATGTCCAATCAGCCTCATGCAATGATGTATTCTGCCAGGACCTAACCTTCCTTGAGCTATTTCGAACCCTCGTCCTTCACCCAAAATTAAATTTTCTGCCGGCACTCTGACATTTTCAAACACAACTTCACAGTGACCACCTAAAATTTGACTCTTCCATAAATTAAGTGGAAAAATTTACACAAACGCACCAGGAGCGTCCTCAAACCCCAAGGTTTTCAAGTGGCGAACCACTTGTATGCCAGCAGATTCAAATGGCACAAGTAGCATGCTCTGCTGGTTGTGTTTTTGAGTAGAGGTCAATGGCAGTATTCGACCCATAAATATACACAATTTGCAGTTGGGGTCAGCGGCACCAGAAGTAAACCATTTTCTGGCATTTATCACAAAGTCGTCCTTATCTCGCACTATGCTTCCCTAACATAAAAATGTATATTTAGTGTATAGATTTGACTTTTTCTTGTACGGGTATTACAGTGGACGCTCTCCATAAGATACCTTTCAGGTCGGTTCTTAGGGGTATCGTATGTAGAGCGTCGACTATATTGATAAAATACGGGGCAGGTACCGTTGATTTTTTCAAGCCTTTACCTTATTTTTGGTGGCTGGGTATTATTTTTCATAGCGAATAATAAAAATTTATAATTCATAAAAATTTTGTGACATAATTACAAAAAGCTTGATTTTACTCGAAGTTTCACAGTGAAAGCTTGCTTCAAAACATTAGAGCCTTATTTTTGGAAAAATGATTGGATGAAATTAACCTATTACCTTAAAAATCCCAACTTTTGTCTTAAAATTTTCGACTTTTATTAAAAATCACGAGCCTTTTGTTGTAAATCCACGCTCTTTTTGGAAATCGACTCTTTATTGTTAAATCTCCAGCCTATTCTCGACCTTCACTTTGTACAAGTAGCTTTTAATTTCCTGCCATTTGAGAGTCTCTCCACTTTGCTCAATTGGCTGTATTTGCTTTAAATGATATGCACTAATATAAGTTCACAATCAAAGACAAAGAGGCTTACAACAGTTCAAAACACGGCTGGATTTAAAACAAAAGGCGGACGATTTAAGATAATATGCGGGAATTTTTAGGGTACTTATGCACTTTGGGGGGGGGGCGCATTTTTCATTTATTAAAAAATAGTGTTTCGACGTCTCTTAAGTAATTTTTTTATGCTTAAAACGATAAAAACTATTTTCGAACACTTTCATGCCTGTGGTCGCCTGTGCGCCTGTGGTCCCTTATATAAGGGTATTCTACCCCGTTTTGGTCAAATTTTGGTGAAATTTTTTTTCGCAAAAAAATCAGCTTTTGACGTATGAAAGTGTCCGAAAATAGTTTTTTTATCGTTTTAAGCAAAAAAAAATTACTTAAGAGACGTCGAAACACTATTTTTAATAAATGAAAAATGCGTCCCCCCCAAGTGCATAAGTGCCATTTTTAGACCCATTCAAAATGATCTTTCAACTCTGATTCTAGTTGCTCACAAATGTTGGTCAGCAAAATGGGTTTGTAAACCTGAATATTGGTTGCATCCGAAGAAGCTACATCTGGCTCTGTCATTGCAAAACATGACCTAGTTCTTCCCTCCAATAAAGGAGTCAGAAATTGGGCTTGTTGAGCTGGGGTGCCATATTTGATGAGCACTTCCATATTGCCAGTATCTGGAGCACTACAGTTGAACACCTCAACAAACAGTTAACTATTAAATCTAAAAAACAATAAAAATATCTACTTCTGGAGCAAATATGGAGTATCCAGTGAGTTCGCAAACATGTGCATATTCAGCATTGCTCAGACCTACTCCCCGAATTTGTTTGCAGGGTCCAGATGTACAGTGATGAAAAGGTTCCAAAGACCTTGACTACGAGCTTTTTGCTTTAGCAAATCTATTTGGGGATTGCGGGTCCATTTAAGGTCGCTTTCAGCAAATGCCATCAGCTGTTTTTCTAGTGGTAAAATCTCCTGAATTAGTAAACATTAATTTTTTTAAATACTTCAACAAAAATGAAATTTATTTAATTTAGCAAATGCCTACCCCAAAAATAAAAGCCTTGACTTTGTTGTAAATTTCAAAAGCATGACTCGACATTGATCCAGGTACCGTTGCAACGAGGCCTAAACATTTTGAACCTTTTTTGCGTGGTATTTTGGCAGGATTTTTTTAATACTCTTTGCCAGCTTTTTAAAGAATCAAAATGTATCACCTAATCTGGCCTTTTTCAAATTTTATTCAAAAATAATGAAGTGTGGCACCTAATAGTTTGCTCATATAATGACCGTAATTTTCAAAATCCCCAGGAGGTCACTGCGAAAAGACTTTTACCCGGTCAATGCCGCCAAAACACCTGCCCTACGTCCCGTTCACATATTTGGTCCTTACAAACACCAGGTCAGCCTGTGCCTTTTTTATCCGAGCTGGCCTGAGAGAAAAAGTTTTACTCGAGCCGCGCCGATTTTTAGAATTTTGTATTGATCAAATTGTAAAACCTTATAAATTACTAAATGAATCAAATTGCCTTTTACCTATTTGATTTTTTTTTTTCGCCTTTTGCTTCTATTTTAACCAATTTTTTATTTTCTCTTCTTTCAGCGAATTAGCATTCATTTCTTATTACTAGCCTGTTCTCGAGAAAACGACGGTATACTCCCGTCGCTAGAACAGCATTTCTGAATGCACGAAAAACAGTTCCAGCAAAGTACGAGGCGAGCAAATTATCACTGGTTCCATAGAGGAGCTGGCAATCGTATGTTCCATACTGATCAAAAAGGAATAAAATAACAAGTAAAAAAGAAATAAAAATAGAAATAAAAATTCATAAGAAATAAAATAAGCAAAAATAAATTCGAAAATAAAAATCAATGGAAAAAATCAACAGGGGGACCAAGGCAAAAAATGGGGCCTATTGTCGTATAGGGCCTTGTAAAACCTTATAAATTACTAAATGAATCAAATTTCAAACCTATTTACCATAATTCGTAGGGTTTGCTGTCGCCTGGTGTCCAATAACCTTGAGACCGAGCTCAATCATTTTCTTAGGAATTCCAGCGAATCTAGCAGCGCTTTCTCTATTACTAGCCTGTCCATCGAGAAAACGACGGTATACTCCCGTCGCTAGAACAGCATTTCAGAATGCAGCAAATGCAACATAGAAGTTCCACTCCAGAGTAGTTGGTTTTTGGAAATGGGGAGAGTGGCAAAAGTATTCTTCCATGAACTCTTCTACACTAGGAATTCCTTCTGGTCGAACAGTTGAGATACCGACAAAACTGGTTACTTGAGAAGAGAAGTAGTGGGCAGAAAGGCAACTAGCTAGGTCGCTCAATGGATCACCCAAGGTGGACATCTCCCAATCAAGTACAGCCAATACTTGTGCTCTGATGGGTGAAAAACAAGGTTATCCAGCCTGAAAAATGTTTTAAACCGAAAAATTTGCCGACATTTGATACTCGTTTTGTTCGCAATTTATACAGTCAAGTCTCAATATAATGGCTCGTTCACGGACTCTGACTTAGACTTAGACTATTTTGGCTACATGAACACATACTTAGTGAGTCAAAAAGACTTTGACTCAAAGTCTAAGTCTACAGTCACATAGTCTAAGTCAAAGTGTTCACGTGACCTCTGACTTTGACTGGCTTGGCTACATTTCCAAGTTTAGTCTAAGTCAAACCAGTTAATGCTCTCTGACTTTCGTTTTTTGCTACATGTACTCCATAGTCTAAGTCAAAGTGGAATGTCACGTGAACACCTCTGACAAACATTTTGACCATGTGTGCTCCATATTTCTAAGTCAAGAGTCTCAGGAGGAACATCTGACTTAACTAGTGATGGCAGCCTTCAGAATTGGCGTGGAATCAGCACTATTCTGGCCTAAGAACACTCCAATGCAAATCAAAAGACATAAGTGAACAAGTCTGAGTTGAATTTTTCACATGGTACTTGGTAGTGTGATTTTCAGGAAGAAATGATTTGAACAGAGATATTGGCTAAAGAAACTCTTAGTATTGTGGGCAGTCTCAGTGTAGTAATGACTTTGACATTTTTACTGACTCCATAGTCTAAGTCTCAGTCCGTGAACACCTCTGACTTTGACTATTTTGGCTACATGAACACTCCATAGTCTAAGTCAAAGTCTCAGTCAGAGTCAGCGAACGAGCCATAAAGGAACCACTCTCAAGTTGGCTCCCACTTAGAGCCCAACAAACTTTTTACTCCATTTTCGAAATGTTTTGACAAATGTAATTCGTCAATCTAGTTCTAAAATTTGCACAGATTCCTATTATACCGGTCTACTTTTCGAATGAAAATAGTTTTGCCATTAACACCCACGTCTCTCGCTATAGTGCGCATCTATTTTCAAATCAATGCGAATTATATTGAGAGCCGCGGGTGTTAATGATGAAACTATTTTGATTCGAAAAGTAGACCGGTATAATCGGAATCTGTGCAAATTTTAAAACTAGACTGACGAATCACATTTGACAAAACATTTCAAAACTCAAGGTATAGGTGAAGTCGAACTTGAGGTATGCGCGCTATATCGAGACGCAACTGTCGTTTATTTTTTTTTATCGAATTTGCCAGTTTTTTCTGATGTCAAATCTCGATTAAAAGTAATCCTAAAAATTTTGCCCCCTCCCTAGTCTAGTCCAAAAATTTTGTTTTGGTGATTGTTTTTAGCACAGTAAGCTAATTTCTTTAGAAAGCAAAAAAAAGTTCAATAAAAATTTAAAAAAGGCTAAGAATAAAAATCCACCTGAAATCTCCATGCACTAAAGTGCTCCTTTGATTGGTTGGTATGTTGACCTGGAGCCATTGGATTAGACGATCGACACCTTGAACAGCTGGTGGATGGCTGAGTTTATATTGGGAGACAAGTCGTTTCAGATTCCGCTCCATATAATTTCCTTCAATAAACTAGCTTGGACATTCATTCTTGTCCTGATGGCTCATATACTAACCTGATGGCCCAAAATTTAGCAACCCAACTTGAGACAAATTGACTGAATGTACGGACGACAAAACCTTTGCCACTTCTTTGTAAATTCTACTTCTCTCCGCAGGCAGATAGTCAGGCAAATTAGGGTTGGTGAACACTCTTCCATTACAATATTCCATCAGATAGAAGGGGGTGTCGAGCACACTGAAATCGGGATTGTCTTAATTAAAAACCCAATTTACAATATTGAGACTAACTCCTCCACATAGTCAACCATTTTAGCCACTGGCACTCGGCCTCTGATGGCAGATTGAACACGAAATTCTCTGTTGATTAAATGAGCTGATGGAAGGAGAGGACCCTTCTGCAGAGCTTTTTTTATGAACAATATTTTCAAAGACATAAATTATAAATAGAAATATGTTAAACAGTAGCAGGATGGATTGCAACATTGGTATATTCTGGTTCACAATTTCATGCTGAACACGATAGTATTGGTTGTTTTTCAATTTTGGATTTTAAAAAGATTTTAAAAATTTTCTGCTGCGCACTTTTGGAAATTCGCTACAAAAACTTCAATAAATGTTTTTAAAATTTTCTTTAATAATTTTTGTTTATATATCATTTAAAAGCCTATTCTTCCTCTTTCTATAGTATTTCAAAATTTCATTCAATGACCACCTTTGCATCATTCATAAAAATAAGTATATTCCCCTATTAGAACTCATTTTTTCGCCTGTTCTTTTTTAAGAAACGAAAGCTGACATTCTGGGGAATTCCCGATGGTATTAGCGGACAAAAGTGATTTCGCTATCTACGACCCCTTCTGGATTTCGAAGTGTAAAAAGCGTTAACCACCCACACACACATGCCAAATACTATATAAGATGATTATGAAAAATTATAAAAGTTTTTATGCTGAAAAAAAGTTTCTTGTAAAATAACGAATTTTTAGAACAACTCATTTTTCCGAATTTGTCTTTCATTTATCTAAAGCTAAAAGAACGTTTGAAAGTATGTTGTTTTTTTAAATTAACTGCTTACGAATGCGGACATTCTGAAAGACATTTTGGTATATAATGTCTTACATAGGCAATAACCCTACACAGCATTTTATAAAGATTTTATTTCATAAATAACATTTAATAATATTTGAATTTCAGCAATTTGCTGTGGAAAAACTGATAACTTACAAATTTTGACACCGGATTCTTGTTCAGCATGGTCGATTTACAGTCGACGCTCTATATAAGATACCCTCTACATAAGATACGCTCCATATAAGATACGCTTTGAAACTATTTGGTTGGTTTTGGACTAAATAAGGCAAATAAACATTCTTCATAAGATACGCTCTTCATAAGATACGCTCCCTATAAGATACCCCTGAGACAGTCCCGAGCCTTTAAATACCGCTCTTCATAAGATACTTTTATCAAATTACTTGAAGAAAAGAAGAATTTTTAAACCAATTTGAAATTCGCGCCTTATGATTGCTACTACAAATCTAAGGAAAACCAATCTCTTTGTTTGCCGACAACAATCTGGTTACCAACGAACCGCTGACGCTGGAGGAAATCGCTGGAGCCAACGTTGAAGCGGAAGCGCCATATCTGGAAGAGGAAATGGAAGTGGAAATTGTCGAAGAAGAACAGCCAGTCACTGCCAGACTTGCTCTGAATGCTTTCAAAGACTTCCAGCGCTATATGGAAACACACGAGGCCCGCAATGCTCAGAACGTGTGATGAATTGAGTGATTTTTTGGCCAAAGAGTGTCTTAAGAAAATGAAGCAAAACCCAATTACGAATTTCTTTCGTCCAAATGTTCGATGAATTTTTGTTATGTTTTGTTTCCGGATAAAGATACGTTTATGATTTTATCATTATGCACCTTATCCTTATAAGATGCACTTTAAAAAAATTTAGCTAAATATGCTCTGCATGAAGATGAAGAAAGGCATGAAGAATGAAGAAATCTCTGCATGAAGAAAACTCTTTATAAGATACGCTTTCCAAAAATTTTGCCGAATACGCTCTTCATAAGATACGTTCCTCATAAGATACGCTCTACATAAGATACCTCTTAGGCCGGTCCCCTTGGGGTATCTTATGTGAAGCGTCGACAGTACTTGAAAAAC